>JAMPIV010009777.1:0-59086 GCA_024509875.1 Oreohelix idahoensis
ATTGATAATGTCAGTGTTCAGTGCCAAATTTGGCCCCAGTGCAGCCTTGACGATAACTTTATAAGGCGGACGCCAAGTTTGGTGGTGTACTCCTGGATCAATAATGTCACCTCGAATAGTTAATGTAAAAAATATCGAGATCTGGTGTTCACTGCAAAGAATGGAAAAAAAATACTTCTAGTAAAAAATAAATGTTACTGATGATGGCAATTGATTGATTGGTAAATCCTATCGGCTGGCTCTGTGGTGAGTGCCGATTTTGGAACAGCGCAAACTTTCTGGATAAATCCGGTGCTACGACTGTCAAAAGTCAGATATTGATATTATTTCATATACCACTCCCGTGGGCTGATAAATTGGAAAAAATATCTGGGTATTGATAGTCCAGTTAAACTTAATAGTTAAATATTTATTTGTCTTTTAGCCAGTCCTGTTCACAACTGAACTTGGGGACTCGTAAGCCACTAAGAAGACAACATAAATGCAATCATTAACTGGAGACAATAATAAAGAAAAAAAACCGCTGGCCGCTCTGTCAGGTCTGCGAGAAATAAACAAGACATTATGAAAAAGAAATGCAACTATTCCATATGTACACGGACGGGGACAAGACGATCTCTTTCCCGCTCCGGCAGTCCTGCTTAAAGTTAAAAGGCACACGGTGACTTTATTTACAACTATACGGTCAGCTTTTTGCCTGCGCTGCACTTTCAGGTTCGGACCAAGGTATGCACCTTCCCGCCCCTCTGCGCGCGCGTTAACGATCAGCTCACCCTGTCAACTATTGTTTAATTACCCTTACGCGCACTTACAAATATTGTCTGTCGTTAATAGTTATTTTATTGTCGGCGCCTGTTAGTTTAGTCATAAGGTATAACAATAGTTACTTACTATAAAACACAAAATGAAACAAACGTGAATCCTATTCAGTCACTATAGTCGCGCTTAACACTTAATCAGTCAACTAAACCGCATCTGCTGGTATGCGAAGCAGGTGATGGAAATTACACAAAGAAAGATTTTGAGTGCGCGTTAATTGAGCAACTGTTGACAGCAATTTACCCTCGTTTGCTTCTGTTCACGTGTCAACAGTCGCGGAACCCAGCGTGCACACACTTTTCTCATGTTCAGTCTGTTGTGTAAAATTCTTTAAACTATTCTTTAATTTAGTTTTACTCTACTAACTATCTCCACAATTGTCATTTTTCGATCCTGGTCAATGATTTTCTTCACTCTTGTTGCATTTTCATTGTTGCAGTCTGAGGCTGGTCTACGAGATCGTGGCAGATCAGCAACATTTGAGCGGCCGCACTTAAACTGTTGACACCAGTTTTTTACCGCAGTATATGAAGGACAAGAATCACGAAACACTGGTTCCATCTCCCTGTATATTTCTGTAGGTGTTTTCCCCTGAAACATCAGAAATTTTATCACAGCTCTGGCCTCCTTCTTTTCCATTGTTTAGTCAAATCTTTGGAGCAGCAGATCCGGTCAATAGGGTACATTGCGCCGTGCATTGTAGCGGGAAAACCCATTGAAGAAACAAACGCGTACTTCACACATTCAGTGCAAATATGATGAACTTTAAATGTGCTAAGTTTCATCTTCCTCCTGTGACTCCTTCATGGTCAGGCCCAAATACTTATGTCAATCCCCTTGAAGCTACGCGTTATTTATTTCACTAGTGTTAACGCTAGAAAATCACAGTGAATTATAATGGTAAACTTAACACATTAAATCACGTAAATGCTAATTTCTATTACCACAAATCAGAAATGAAACAATCCCCACGAGATGCTATTATCACCATCCCCTATACTGAGGCGGGACCATAATCAACTTTAAACCTATCTAAACGCGACAGACGGCAAAGGCTGAGTGTATGTGTCAGTGTGTGAATGTGTGTGTATGTATCTGTGTGTGTATGTGTAAATGTGTGTGTATGTGTCAGTGTGTGAATGTGTGTGTATGTGTCAGTGTGTGAATGTATGAGTATGTGTCAGTGTGTGAATGTGTGTGTATGTGTCAGTGTGTGAATGTGTGTATGTGAAAGTGTATGTATGTGTCAGTGTGTGTATGCGTCAGTGTGTGAATGTGTGTGTATACGTCAGTGTGTGAATGTGTGTGTATGCGTCAGTGTGTGAATGTGTGTGTATGTGTCAGTGTGTGAATGTGTGTGTATGTGTCAGTGTGTAAATGTGTGTGTATGTATCAGTGTGTGAAAATTGTGTGTATGTGTCAGTGTGTGAATGTGTGTATGTGTCAGTGTGTGATTGTGTGTGTGTGTGTGTGTGTGTGTCAGTGTGTGGGTCGTCGTTTTAGTTGTTGTGCGGAAACAAAGGTGAAATGGAGCGAGTGAACGAAGGAAAATCTTTACTTCATTTATCAGGGCGCAGAAGTATGCTAAATTATATCTTTGCGTGTATCAGTAACGATAAAAAGCAATTGTATATTTGAATTTGCGCCCGAATATAACCGACGGACCTTGTGTCTAAGTTGAACAGTGCGCTCCTCTCCAAAGGGAAAAAAGGATCCCGTTATACGCCCATTGCTCTCCACATGTAAACCTACCTTGCCGATGGTTGGAGAGCTTGAGTGCCCCAATGATCCCGGGAGCTATGCCGGCGGGAGTTTTACTCCTGGCAGGGTCACCCAAGCCGGACAGGTCCTTGGTGAGGGGTCAGACTAAATGGGCTGAGGAGTAGGTGGAACCCTATAGGTGTAGATGCAGACCCCACTAGTGAGTGGTACATGCTCTGGTCAGCACCAATCCACCTCACTTCATGGGATAAATGCTTTCTTGCCTCATTCTTCACTGTTTGTCCTCTATCCTTTAAAGCCAGGGAGTAAACCCTGCACACACAACAAATAATAATTGCAGGAGGAGCACGATAGTCTTGGTTGACAATCCACCTAAGAGAAAGACAACTTCACACAAACCCGGGTAGGAAAGACTCGTTAGTCCGGAAAGACAGCTTTCCTAGGAGAGACAAGTCTGATGTAAAACAACTGCTGTCTTGCAGGAAGGTCACGGAAAACCATAGGCTAGGGAAGCAGTCCCGAACAAATGCATGCTGAAGACGGATGCACTGGGCTTCAAGGCGCACAGCATAATGCAGCGCAAACCGCCTTGAGATGACAGATACAAATGTGACTCAACGAGATGGTGCTCGACCCAAGGAGACCCGCCAGGTGGGAAGAGTGCCGGACCCCTTGCCTCGACGGGGTCCACCCAAAGCTACTGGTGGTCACCTATCTCCGCATCGTGCAGCCAGGGCGCGGAATATCAGGGAAAATGCGACTAGCCAAAACACCCTGGAAAGAACACTCAGTATACTCCAATGGAATGCAGAAGGTGTCCTAAAGAAGAAACTACCGCTCGCCAAAAAAATTACACGATGAACAAATTGACATAACCTGCATTCAGGGAACACACCTAAACTCAAACCAAAGATTTTCTGTAAGAGGATATGAAACCTTCCGGCTTGATAGAGAGGGACACAAGGGTGGAGTACTCATGTTAATCAGAAACTCCTTGCCTAGCAGAGAGCTTTCTGTTGCTACAAACAGTCAGGCGGAAATTATAGGAGCCGACATCACGATAGATGACCAGATTATTAGAGTGCACAACCTATATTCCCCCCCCCCCCCCCCGATAGCGATCTTTCACTAGCCACAATGGAGATTAGGCGCACCAACTGCCTGGTTGTTGGTGATTTCAACAACCATTCAGAAAAGTGGGGTTACACAGAGGCCGATACCCGTGGCATTGAGGTAGAGGACTGGGAGATTCTCAAATCTGCAACTCATCAATAGAGCAGATGATACACCCAGCTTCTACTCATGAAGATGGCAATCAACCTCAACACAAGACTGATGCGTGATGCCATATGATGATGGATGGTATCCGCATGTCTGGTTTTGTGTAGTGTGTAGATGTGTTCAGTCAAAACAATGTTCATACAACAATAACAGGGCAATCCACATAGGACGTCAGTAAACTCACGACGTATAAAGTCAATGAGTCTTGAAACAGCCGTTGACGTTTTTCTTCATTATTTATTGTGGACGCCACAGTGACAAAATGGTTACGCAAATGTGTAGGCACATCAAACAGTCATTATCACAGCAACATTCAATACAGCAATAGACGGTAGACAGCATTACAATGATGAGTCAGATGCATGTTATATTTCATAGTGCTGTAAATGTAGTCAGGTGGAAAACTCCATCCTTTTCTATAACAGCCAGGAGATAACCAGATGTATGAGATCAGTTCACTCTCCTTAGTTTGACTTCAGCAAGACAGACACGTCTGCCGAAGTATAAATAATGTCCACAAAAATATCCTCTAGATAATAAAGGTTTTCCAAACCTAATTCATTTAACAAAGTAGCAAGTAATGGTCCTTGGTACATGCATCAACCGATGCAGTACAATGCAGCGACATGTGAGCTGGGAAAAAACATCTCGTGGCGACGACTTTCGGAGACAGGCTATGAATCGAAATCGCTCACGACCCAAAATCGATAGAGTTAATGAAAAAGTCAATTTACCTTGCTTTCATGAAATACACAGAAATATCACGCCTCCCGGCATGTGCAAATACTCTAGAGGTATTATCCCGAATAAACGAAATATCCATAAGAGGACTACACATCCCTGACAGAACAAAAAATAGCGGAGATCCCCTCTTCAACGAGGCATCTCTTTCGCCATTCCAAATCGCTCACTCCACTAGTCGTGGGCGGAAACCGATCGACCAAACAACAAGACAAGTCATGCGCAGTCCAGCGCAAAAATGACCACAGCTCAAACTTAACTGCATTCGATACCAACGCGAGAAGACAAATGCTTACCGAGAAAAGTGACTATAAATTCCAAGCAGTTGTTGCCCTTGCGTTATAAAACAGACATTGAAACAAAACGATGTTGCGAGAATTTATCATGCAACATATCACCACCTCCTCCCGATAAAAAAAAAAATGTGGAACATATTTTTTTTTTCAATATCAAAGAGCATGCGATAAGCGGCTCAAAACGCACGAATTATGCGCTGATAATTAACTAAATTGCCAAACAATAGGCTAATTATAGAGTGTCTGGTGAGGATATACCTCAGCAGAAAAATAAATATGTCTCAAAAAATATTCACATCGGGGAGGTGTCACCAACACACATCACGTTAGCATGTAAACACAATATACGTATGCAAGTTACTATAATCATCATTAAACAGCATACTCTAATATTGTCTTTAAAAATGGATGTACAAATCTGATAGGAAAATTTAAATAGTACATTCTTTGACATGTAATGACATAAGTACATAGTAAAGTTAAACTACATGACGATCCAGGATATATGCTCTGGTATTCCGAGGGTAAGTACACAATCTAGAACTCGTAAGGTAAGTCCTCAGCTCAACAATGACATTCTGAGAAAGTACAAGCAATATAATGCTAATTAATAACTAATATGCTTCATAAGGTACAATACATTATTAATAATTGTGGCTGTTTAGTAAACTAACGGCCCTTATATTAACCACTCAGTCCTCTATCATCTTAAAAAACGAACAGAAGAAGATGACAACAAAGCACGATAGTGTGTACATATAAAGTGAGTACAGATGTGCTAATCTATTGTAGTAATATAGGTGTGTTATGACTCTGTAATATATGGAAATATAGGACAGAAGTATTAGTTGGAGTCATGTGGGCATCTAGACAAAATGTCAGCCATCACATTATCCGCACCACGGATAGCTCGTACCGTGAAGTGAAAAGGTTGAAGAGCTATAGCATATCGAGTGGATCTCGAACTCTTCAAATTCTTAGTCTGAATAGCTGTAAGAGCTTTCTGATCAGTCTCTAGAATGAAATGTGCGCCCAGGAGGAATCTTTGTAGTTTTAGAATTGACCAAACCATCGCTAACAACTCACGGTCTAAAACCGAGTAGTTCCTCTCTGCCGCATTTAGTTTTCTAGAAATGTACATAACAGGATGCAGAGTATTTGCATATTCTTACATCAGTGCTGCTCCAATCCCAGTGGATGAAGCATCACTCCGAAGAACAAAAGTCCTATCAAGAGTAGGTAATCTTAAGATGGGAGGAGAAGAAAATATATTCTTGATTTGGTCTAGTGAAGATTGGCATTCTTCAGACCAACGGACCAGATTAGGCGAACCTTTCTTCAACAATGTTGAGAGAGGTGCCATGATCGAAGATAAATTTGGAATAAATCTCCCATAAAATTGAATTAAACCTAAGAGACTCCTAACTTGTTTCTTCGTTTTAGGAACAGAGATGTTCAGTATTTTGGAAGTATTGTGGTCTTCTGTCTTCAAGAGACCATGACCAACACGATGACCCAGGAAAGAGATTTCACCAAAACCAACAAAAGCTTTAGAAGGTTTTGCTGTCAAATTATTCTCACGTAGAGTGGACAGTAAGTCATATAACCCTAAATAGTGATCTTCCCAGGTATCACTGAAGAGACAGATGTCATCTAAGTATGCGATGACATCCGAACGATGTGACAGAATTCGACGCATCATGCGAACGAAAGTGGCAGGGGCGTTCATGAGACCAAAAGGCATAACATTCCATTGAAATAGCCCCTAGGTGTAGAAAAAGCAGTAAGAGGTTTGGCATGCTCTGCTAAAGGCACTTGCCAATAACCTTTAGACAAGTCAAGTTTAGTGAAGAATCTAGAATTAGAAAGTCTAATCAGTAGATCTTCTAACAAAGGCATCGGTTCAGCGTCGAACTTTGTGACCTGATTCAATTTGCGATAATCAACGCAAATTCGTATGTTCTTATCCTTCTTCCGGACAATAACCATGGAAGAAGAATATGGTGAAGTCGATGGTTCAATTATATTTAATTAAATCATTTCATCCAATTCCTTTTCCACTTGCGACTGAAAGTGTATAGGAATAGGATACGGCCTAACCCTAATTGGATTATTGTCGGTAAGAATTATGTCATGTTCTATGACATCTGTGTGTCCAGGAATGTCAGTGAGAACATCCTGAAATGTTTGTAACATCGACAAGTCTCGTCGATGTTCGTCACCAGAAAGATTAGGAGAAACAGAAACGTTTTTCCAAGATTCCGTGGAATGTAATGGAACCACTGGAAGGGGAAGGTTGACATCAGAGAAGGTAGCTTCCTCATCCTGAATGACAGACAGGGATGAATAATGACCGTGAGGTGCAGGAGCATCATCCGTTGCCTGGAAAATAGGCAGCAAATAGTCCGGACGTTCGTGAAATTCCGAAAGCATGTTTATGTGGAAAGTTTTATGCTTTCCATCAATATCGACCACATAGTCAACATCGGAAATCCGAGAGACTATTGCATACGGACCTTTCCATGCAATAAGAAGTCTATTTTCCCTACTGGGGAGTAGGACGAATGCTTTGTCACCTGGACAAAGTTGTCGTAGACATCTATTCTTGTTAGCAAACTGTCTTGCCTTCTCTTTAGCAATTTCTGATGAAGCAGTTGCTAGCTTACATGCCTCAATGATCTTTTGTCTAAGAGCAATGACATACTCATATGAGGATTGAGTTTCATCGCTAATATCATCGGCAGTGATGAGATCGTGTAATAAAGACATAGGGCCGCGTGGACGCGCGCCAAAGACAAGTTCGAAGGGAGAAAATCCTGTGTGTTCATTAGGGACTTCTCTATAGGCAAAGAGAGCCGCGGGTAAAACCCTGTCCCAATCTTGAGGATGATCTTCAGTTATCTTACCAAGCAAAGTCTTGAGCGTTCTATTCAGACGCTCAACTAACCCATTAGACATAGGATGGTAGATACTACTGAGAGATCGTTCAATATGTAAGGTAGACATTACCTGTGACATAGTGTCAGATATGAGTTGAGTGCCATGGTCTGACAATATTTCTCTGGGGAACCCCAAGCGAGAAAATATCAACCAAAGAGCATCTGCGATATCTGTAGTAGATATGCTCTTAAGAGGAATAGCCTCTGGCCAACGTGTGCACATATCGACACATGTAAGGATAAACTGATGTCCTCTGGCCGACTTGACCTTAAAAGGGCCAATAATATCTATGGCCATTTTCTGAAACGGCCGAATAGGAATGTCAGCAGCCTGGATAGGCGCAGCATGTCGTGGTCCTCTAGATTTGACCTCCTGACATACCTTGCATGATCGGCAGTAAATACGAATGTCCTTATTGACAAAAGGCCAAAAGAAAGCCGCAAGGACTCTCGACTTCGTACGGGAAAAACCCATATGTCCAGCACATTGCGAGTCATGAGCATGTTGTAATATTTGGACTCTCATGCTCTTGGGAACAAGAATTTGCGAATGTGCCGACGTAGTCGAATCTTGTACCATACGTACAAGTACGCCGTTTCTCATTGCAATCCAAGATTTTCTATTTGTATCCTGATTCGGATCACCTTTCTTCGCAAGAACGAAGAATTTTTTTAAAGAAGGATCTTCTTCTTGCAATTTTATGAAAGAGTCACGAGTGATTACTAAGTGACTATCTTGGCTATCAACTTCATTATCACTATTCAGTGAAGTTTCGGGTGTTTGTAGAGCTTGTGCTCTTGTAACTACTGCATTTGTAGCTTGCATGTTATTATCTTCCCAAGCAGCAATCTGCTGTGGGGTACACTCCCTAACTCCGTGAATACGACCAATAATAAGGTCCGCAATAGGATTAGGTAAGAGACAAGCATGCACATCTCCAGTAAAGAAAGGAGTGGCAATGTGAATTACAGCAGTAGGATATTTTTCTAGAGTGCCGCCAAATGTGACACATTTAATAACCCTTCCTGTAGCACAAGATGGATCTACAAGCGATTGTCTAACACCAATAGTGGTGCATCCGGAATCGAAAAGTAGTGAGACCGGGTATCATTAACAAGACCCTTATGTAGAATTAAAGAACCCCTCCCGTCATGCGCAACAGCAGCAGGAAGAGCGGGAAGTGGGTGACCACAACTCAAAGTAGTTATGGTACCCGGTTCGAATAAAGTACTGCATTGGGGGCATTTGTTTGCTCTCTCAAAGTCAAAAGCAGAACCAGTGACAGCGTCAAAGTTTTTATTATCAACACCATGATTACAGGCTCCCTCAGTTTCCTGTTGTACAGCATTAGCCTGCTGATATCTCTTTTTTTTGTGTTGAGATCTACCCCGACTATTATTACCTCTGAAGTTATCAAAGTTATTATTATCTCTGCAGTTATTATTGTCTCTATTGTAATTGTTATCCTGGTTCGAATTCCAGTTTCCACGATTACTATCATGTTCACATTGATGCGAACATCTATTTGTTTGGTTCTGAGGTCTTCGGCAGGAATAACCTCTATTACCATATCCTCTTTTGAAATGCTTATAATTATTAGGGTGATAGTAACGTGTACTATCAGGCTGTCTCCAATTCTTCGAAGAAGAATCACCATGAAATTGATTTCCATGATTTTGACAGAAATTACCGCTACCCTTTCTATCAAAATTTTGTTGGGATCTACGAGCAAAGTTTTGACCATACGGAGCTGCCGAAGCAACTGGTAAACCTTCTTTCACCTTAGAGTTACCCATGGTTATGTGTGGGTGCGCAGTTACGTATTGGCAACAGAAATCTTCCATTTCTTTTATTGTTTTAGGTTTACGTTCATGAAGGAAAGCAAGGAAAGACTCATTGACAGACGACATGACTTTGTCTCTAAGTATTAAGTCCATAAGTCCTTCATAAGTTTTTTCCGTCTTAGATAGTTCAACCCATCGTGAGAAAGTAATGCGTATTCTTGCAATAAACTCGGAGAATTCAACTCCATTTTCAGGTAACATGTTTTTAAATTGTAGACGATAGCCGTCTTCGTTAAGCTGATATTTCTTTAACAAAGCGGCCCTGACAACCTCATAATTGTTCTTGTCAGGTTCATCCACCATATTTAATATACTTAGAGCTTTACCTGTCAGTATCCCTGATAACTGATAAACATATTTTGCTTTGTCTATGTTATGAGCTGTACATGCTTGTTCAAATCTGTCCAGATAGAACATTATGTCATCACTGGAAGGACTAAATGTTGGTAACTTAATCTTAAAAGTATCATTATTAGCCTTACCAGAAGATGAACCCTTGTTTGAATCATTACCATTACTCATGCTTGTCAATTTCAATTTTTCCAACTCTAAAGCTAAGACCTTTTCTTCATGTTCCATTTTTGCTTTCTCTTTCCTCTCATCAGACTCTCTCTGTAATCTTCTTTCCTCAGCCTGAGCCTCTTTTTGAAGTCTTTCATTTTCAGCTTCTTTTTCAAGTCTTTTATTTTCAGCCTCTTTTTCAAGTCTTTTATTCTCAGCCTCTTTTTCAAGTCTTTTATTCTCAGCCTCTTTTTCAAGTCTTTTATTCTCAGCTTCTAGCTGTAGCTGGAGTTTTCTTTCCTCAGCTTCTGATTCCCTTTTTTGTTTTTCCATTTCCATTTGGAATCTTTTTTCATCCACCTGCATCTGCAGTTTCTTTTGTTCAGCTTCCATTGCTTTATCATATCGAGCAGTTGCAAATTCTTCTAACTTATCACCAGTCTTGCCAAGCAATTTACCCTGCTCAATAAAGTGCTCAAATGTAGACATGTTGTCTAACATATGAGTCCAAAACCTGAAATAATTAACTAATTTATTTCAAACCTAAGTGTAACAAGTCTTAATTAAACACTTGTATATTCACATCACCTTATATTATCCCAGTCTCTGTGGGAAACAAGTCTCCAATCAAAGAACTTGTATATGAAATATCAGCACTCAATTCTTGATCATAAGTGCACTTCTCATTCAATAGTGCACGACACTATTCATCATTCATTTATCATCAGTGTAGTAGTAACAGTGCATTAGCATAGCCCATTAACTAATTACTATAACTGTAAACAATGACTATGTAAACACATGCAGAATGTAAACATTGAAAATGTAAACAATACAAACAATGTAAACAATAACAATGTAAACAATAACAAAGATCAGCAACAATACAAAAACTTTCGCAGAAATCAACTAAAAATAAAGCAGAAATTAATGAAATATCACAAAAAAAATGTGACGATATCTGCGCTATAATTAAACAAAATACATGACACCACAGTGTATAAACAAAAATGTTGTATGAAACTAAATTATAGACAAGAGTAGGCTAACAAATACAAACAAATCAAAACAAAACTAAAGAATGCGAAATAATAACGAAAACAATATTAAAACATGTCATCACAGCTAACATAAATAGCAACAGAAGTCGCTTAGCAAATTCCAGTATCGGAAATTTGCAAACCTTACAGAAAACGCTCACAATAGACGACCTCTATGACGTGGCATAATCTAACGGAGACACCACCCAACCGAGAACCCGCTGAAATATAAACATATAGGGAGCCGCGCTAGCGTAGTGGTTACAACACCGCTCTGGCGACCGGGTGATACAGGATCAAACCCGGGCGACGGCATTTGAGGATTTTTCGTCGACCGGGATTGGACTGGATTAACTCGAGACCTGGCGAGGACATTTGAAGGAGTGTCGTCGACCAGGGACTGGCGGCTCCTGAGCCGACCCAGCTGCAATGGGTACCTCCGAAATCGGCGAGTATTTGCCTGAATGGCGAGGGACATTTGTCTCTGTACAAGAAATAAAGGGATACTCACGTAAAATCAATGTCAGGTTAGACATAAATGATAACCTGAGATTTCGCCTCGAGTATTAGCGGGCGAACGCAAAAAAAAAAAAAAAAAAAAAAAAAAAAAAAAAAAAAAAAAAAAAAAAAAAAATAAACATATAAATATACAAATAACATATAGACATATAACATATAGAATGAGATGATACACAGAAGACTCAGCAGAAGTATAAGGGCACAGTTTACATACAAACAGGCCACTTAACTTATAGGCTTCCAATCGTCGAACAGCAGAAAAACGGATGTTAATCAACGTCCTAAAGAGCGAAGCTCCAACGATGATGGCACATCTGAACTGCTTCCACTGCTAACACGATGGTACAAGAGCTTCTGAAGTACTGTGTGTTGAGTTGTTTCGGCACTTGACCTTCTAATCCAAAAGTAAGTTGATGGAAATCGGTACTTGGCCTTCTTCAGAAAACAACCCGTTTCAACCGGCACTTGACCTTCACAAAAACGACAGCACTGGAACCTTGACAGCAGCAACTTGCTTGACTTGCGTAAAAGATAACAGCAGTCCGAGTTATCCGGCAACATGTAACAACGCCGGGTACTGTCAAATTCTTGTTTCCGTAAAAAAATTGAAATTTTGACTTTTACCGGGCAACGCCGAGTACTTTGAAAATTTTGAAGATGTTGACTGTATTGAAGAATGTTAATTTCTTGAAGGATGCTGATGAATTCTTGTTGAAAATGAAGTGGGTAAGGGACCCCGTGTTTGCTAGTACCAGAATCAAACCAGCTTATGGCCACCAAATGATGCGTGATGCCATATGATGATGGATGGTATCCGCATGTCTGGTTTTGTGTAGTGTGTAGATGTGTTCAGTCAAAACAATGTTCATACAACAATAACAGGGCAATCCACATAGGACGTCAGTAAACTCACGACGTATAAAGTCAATGAGTCTTGAAACAGCCGTTGACGTTTTTCTTCATTATTTATTGTGGACGCCACAGTGACAAAATGGTTACGCAAATGTGTAGGCACATCAAACAGTCATTATCACAGCAACATTCAATACAGCAATAGACGGTAGACAGCATTACAATGATGAGTCAGATGCATGTTATATTTCATAGTGCTGTAAATGTAGTCAGGTGGAAAACTCCATCCTTTTCTATAACAGCCAGGAGATAACCAGATGTATGAGATCAGTTCACTCTCCTTAGTTTGACTTCAGCAAGACAGACACGTCTGCCGAAGTATAAATAATGTCCACAAAAATATCCTCTAGATAATAAAGGTTTTCCAAACCTAATTCATTTAACAAAGTAGCAAGTAATGGTCCTTGGTACATGCATCAACCGATGCAGTACAATGCAGCGACATGTGAGCTGGGAAAAAAACATCTCGTGGCGACGACTTTCGGAGACAGGCTATGAATCGAAATCGCTCACGACCCAAAATCGATAGAGTTAATGAAAAAGTCAATTTACCTTGCTTTCATGAAATACACAGAAATATCACGCCTCCCGGCATGTGGGAAAACACTAGAGGTATTATCTCGAATAAACGAAATATCCATAAGAGGACTACACATCCCTGACAGAACAAAAAATAGCGGAGATCCCCTCTTCAACGAGGCATCTCTTTCGCCATTCCAAATCGCTCACTCCACTAGTCGTGGGCGGAAACCGATCGACCAAACAACAAGACAAGTCATGCGCAGTCCAGCGCAAAAATGACCACAGCTCAAACTTAACTGCATTCGATACCAACGCGAGAAGACAAATGCTTACCGAGAAAAGTGACTATAAATTCCAAGCAGTTGTTGCCCTTGCGTTATAAAACAGACATTGAAACAAAACGATGTTGCGAGAAATTTATATATATATATATATAATATATATATATATATATATATATATATATATATATATATAAATGATATAACAGAAAACATCCACAAGAATGTCCACAACTCCCTCTATGCTGATGACCTGGCCATGTGGACTTCAGAAGAATACATCACCGCAGCAAGAGTGGCATGCAGGATTCACTGCTAGCCCTTGAAAGTTGGTCCAGAAAGTGGTTGCTCAAAATCAATGAACAAAAAACAACACACACTATTTTTACCTTGTCAAGCAAACCACAGCAAGCAAAGCTACAACTAAATGGGCGATTACGAGAAGATGAAACACCAACATACTTAAGAATCACGCTAGACCGCCGAATGACGTGGATATCACAGATAACCAAAATACAGTTAAGGGCAAAACTTCGCATGGCCATCATGAAAAAGCTTGTACCACATGGGGTGCTGATAAGAATATCCCCAAAAAGCTGTACACAGGGAAAGTCACACCTGCTATGGAATACAGCATCACAGCTTGGTCGACGGCAGCAAAGTCAAATTTTGACAGACTCCAAAACCAAGCAGCACAAAAAGTCCACAAAAATCAATCATATGGAAAAAATTACAGGGCTACAGTCAATAGAGGACAGACATGACAGCAGAGTCCTACAACAAGCTGAAAAATTTAAGAGACTCGAAGGACACCCCATGTTCCAAAGAATGAATGGGCTAGAAAGAGGCAGGCTCAAGCGAACTAACTTTGTGGCTCAAGCAAAGGAAAACATTAGCAAATATATCATGCTAGCAAGCTCAGTTGCAAAGAAAATACCAACAAGCACAACTATCCCATTGTGGAAAATAAGATGCTTTCCTGAGCTCAAATCTGATAATCCAGGCATTGAAAGTAAGGGAACACAGAATCACAAAGAAAGTGTATAGCAACCAAGTATATTGACCAAAAATTCCCTGCAACGCTTTGGACACATGCATATACTGATGGTTCAGCAAAAAATGCAGTTGAAAATGGAGGTGCCGGCTGTCGTGGAATATTCTAATCCACATATATAAATTATCAAGTAAATATAAAGCCTAATAAATACATATAATAAATAAAGGAAGAAGAATGGTAAAGAACAGTGCTGTCACAATGACTGTACTCGAAATCCCCTTGTTTTCTACTGCGTATGCAAATTGTAACGTTTCACGTTGATATTAAAGGCCTTCTGCAACATACACGCGTTTCCCAAACACACAATAAAATGTGCTGCCTTTCTAAGAAAAACCTTGAAATATGCAAGTTGACCTAAATTTTAAATTCCATTCATGTCTTTTTCTACACTATGTTACCAAGATCAAAAGACAGATGGACAAAAGGATAGCGAGAAGGGAGAGGCAGAAAGCCGAACACTAAACACGCTTCGCGCGATACACAAATGCTGCCATCACGCGTGTAAGACTACATGCACTAACTTTTTTTTCAGACGGACAGTGATAAAATACATTACCCATCCCAGAGTTAGGTTTATAAATCCTGAAAAACTCTTATTAGAAAAGATAACATTAGATGGGGTTACGGTTGAAAACATAACAGTACCCAGACAGCACATCTTCGAAACAGGAGGTAGAAAATACATATTTTGAACGCAGCCACGTAGCTCTTTTAAATTTGGATATTTGGGTTCCTTAGGGCTTGCTGACAAAGAATATGTAAAACGTTACGCAAATAGTCCAGGAATTAATAAATTATACCCAAAATAAAATAGTGGGGATGCCTGACAGCATGGAATCATTTCTGCTCATAAAATTTTTTTATAACGTGTTTGAAAAAAATCTTACGTTACAGAATTAGCCTACCATGTAAACTCCAAATTGATTGGAGCGCAACAAATGAAAGACTAACCACGATTGGTCGGGCTATAAATACTATCTTTCGTTGTTAGGGGAGACGTGAAAAGGTAACATTTTTTCAAACACTTGTCGAAACGTGGCCTCATTGGCTAGACTCGCTGATATACTCACTTAGGAGCGTTAGTTCGAGACCACTAGTGCAAATAATCTTGATAAAGCAACAGTGCGTTGAAGCCAGCTCATATTTGTGTTAAATAAAAGCCTGGAACATAAGCAGATGGGAATTTGTGCCAGTAATTGTGCCAGAATTCATTGCTAATCAACGTATCTGTGTTTATTTCCATGAAATTGTGGTAAGCTTGAACCATTCAGTATCTTTTAATGAAAATTGAATGTAAATTGTTAATTTATGCCTGTATATATATGTGTAGTTCAGTGGCAAACAGGAGATAAAGCCTATAATGCTCCAGCCTGAACAGAGGGTGTCGGAGGGAAGTAAAACGGCATGGAATGGCCAAATAGTACACTGACACCTGGATGATTGATTAGACAGAAATAATGCTGGAAGTGCAGAGGCGTGGTAACCATTAAGGAGGTAAATACTGGTATAAAGTATTTCAGATGAAGCTGACAGTTGGCCTAACGCTCTGAACTCAATGTTTGTGTTGTATTGTGCTCAGTGTAGAACTAGAGTATCAATTAGTTATGAAGTAGAAGGTACATCCTTCTTGTTTTCAGGGACCGTGGTCTTGATGGTACTGAGCAGCACCTGGTCAGAGCTTTGCTGATTCCAGAGTCGGACAGCATACTCCTTGGTCTTTTTAGCTATCAGTGAGGTGTCTCCAGAGCCCAGAGGAGAATTCGAGCAGAGGAGTCCTTCCTGCCGCCATCACGCAAGATAAGCTGATTTGGCCAGCTGAGCTCAACATTATGTCCCTTCATCTTGAAATGACTTTGTAAAAATAACATTCAGAGGGGAATTTAATTGTCTTAATATCAGGAACTGAGAACATCTCCAATAATAGTCCCAAAAGACAAACTATTGAAGTCATGATGACAAATACCAACAGAGCTTGAACAAAACAAAACCAGTATTACCTCATATTACCACTACACAACTGACACACATAGGATATTTTAATAATATATGTCACTACAATATTCACATTGATAAAGTCTGTACATATACTTGTAATTAAAATTGATTGTGATTCCTGGTTCCTTTGTATTTGAATCAGGACACATATACCTTTATGATGACCATGAATACATATTGTTATTTGAAAAGTTATCAGTGACTCCTTAAGATATTCTCATAGAGTGTTATATGTATGTGAGTGTCACAGTGTTGTCAAGAGTAGTGGATTAAATTAAATTGTTTATCTGTCTGTTGTTGTGACTTACACTTCATCATACACATACCCTAGACACATAACGTAGTCATCACACTATTCCAGAATAATTCTGACTGAGATATATAGATATGTGGTAGCAAGTAAGGTTATCTATAATACACTACTCTTAATAGATATAGATACCTTCACAGCTGATCTCAGTCAGTACACTAAGTCCCCTATAAATATTTATAACATCCCACTTCACCACATATATTGGGGTCTCGCTCTTGGGATTTTGAATCTTTCCCTATTAAAAATATTGGGGGTAATTCACTTCAGGGAATATAAGAATTAAAAGGTATCCTTGGGTGGAATTAAATAAGGTTGAGCTCACGGTGCCTGTGTTGTCCATTAGATATATTTAGAGATTAAATTGTTGGTTAGACATTGTATAAACTTACCTGATAGACAATGGCGGACCTAGCCAAATTTCGATCTGCTGCTGTTCAGACTGCAAAGGAGTTAGGATTAGATGGGCAAGTTATGGTTGCCTATGTTACTACGGAATGTGACAAATTTATTGAACGCGAAGAAAGAAGGTTTGAAGCCGAAAGAAAGTTAGAGGCTGAAAGGGAAATTAAGAAGTTACAATTTGAAGCTGAGGCTGAGACTAAGAGGTTGCAGATTGAGGCTGAGACTAAGAAATTGGAAGCAGAAAGAGAAGACAAAAGATTAGCTGCAGAAAGAGAAGAGAAGAGATTAGCTGCAGAGAGGGAAGCAGAAAAGGAGGAGAAAAGATTACAAAGGGAACATGAATTACGACTAAGGGAGTTTGAGTTTCAAGGCCATGCTCCTGAAAATGGTGCCAGTCCCTTTGCCTCTGATGCTACGGTTACTCAGGGAGCCTCAACCTCAGCTATGAACTTTCATTTAGATCATTTTGTTGAGAAAGACGATGATATTGAGAGCTATATAAATAGATATGAACTATTAGCTACCACGTATGGGTTAGAGAGAGAAAGGTGGAGCTTAAAGTTATCTCAGGGACTTCGTGGGGCAGCTTATGAAGTTTTTGCAAAAATGAGCAGAGGTGATCAGGAAAATTATGATATGCTAAAGCAGGCTCTTTTGTTAAGATATGAAAAGAATGCTGAATTTTATAGGAAAAAATTTAGGAATGCTAAACTACTGTCAGGTGAAACCTATCACCAGTTCTCTGCACGAATAGAGACATACTTGGAGAAATGGACTTCTCTGGGGAAAACCCAAGATCTTAAGGAAATGGTCCTTATAGAGCAATTAAGAGAGTCCATGGCTCCAGACCTGGGAAAGTTTCTCATGGAACAAGGTGCAGAGAGGCTGGGTGAGTTGCTAAATGTTGCTGAAAGGTATCAAGCAGCTCAAGCAGAGGTAACAGGTAATAAAAAGAAACAAGTGGATAACTTTAGGGCACCACAGAACTTTAATAAATTTGATCCTAGGGATCAACACAAAGGTAAACACCAATTTGATAGGCCACGGTATGACAATAAAAATAAATTCCCACAATTCGATGAAAGGAAATATGATGAAAGAAAATCTTTCAACCAAGGAAAAAGGTGGTGTAAGAATTGTCAGATGGACAATCATGACACTGACCGTTGCAGAAGGAAACCTGTGTATATGGCAACCCTTCAGGTCAGGTCGACCTCAAGACAGGAGGAGGATATTATGTTGGATACCACTCCAGAAGAGATGAGGAAGGCACAGGCTGGGGATAAAACACTCAAGCCTTGTTTCAGAAAAATTGTCAACTTGTCATACAACTCCAGGCAAGGGAGATTTTTACATGAAAAACAAGTTGATGTATAGGAAGACTGGAGCTAGATCCAAAGGTCACGGACAGCTGGTTCTTCCAAAAAGATATAGGGCAGACTTAATAAGGAGCCTACATGTGAAACCAGATGGGGACCATGAGAAGATAGGTACCATCATTCAAAAGGTGGCTCACAATTATTATTGGCCCAAAGCAAGATGGGACATTGAGAATTTTGTAGAAAGGTGTAGCATAGCACATGAGGGAACACCCACAAGTGGGAACATGGATCAGGACCTGGACACGCCACGGGGCAAAATTAGGCCTGATAATAAAAAGAAAAATAGATTTGATAAAGTGGACCAAATGGAATGGGAAGCCCCTTTTCACGGACAAGCTTCACTTAACTGTTTTACAATGGCCACTATGCGGAGAGTGCAAAAAGATGTCTTACCCCAGGATAAGCCGAAAATCCCTCAATCGGACTTAAACCAAACTGGAGGAAGAGAAGATGTAGAGAGGAAATCTCTCATCAAGAATTTTAAGTGGGGAGAAAGCCCCAAAAGAAAAATTGGTAGCGGTCGTTTTGTGAATGATAATTCTGGGAAGAAAAATCATCACTATAAAGCTTCGAGTGGAAGAGACCATACCGGTGCATGGACAAATAGGTCCACACAATTAAAGGTCCATATGTAGCTATGTTAAGAACGTGGACTGATGAAAAGGCAGAGGAAAACATTACATCTTCATACCAATATGTGAATGAGCTGACCACTCGGTTAAAAACTGGCTGGAAACTTGCCAATGAAAATTTGAAACAAGCCAGGAAGAAACATGCTGCCTATTATAACAGGAAGGCGAAGGACAGAAATTTGGCTGTGGGAGAGAAGTACTGCTTCTTTTGCCTGGGAGTCAGAATAAGTTACAAATTGGATGGCAGGGTCCATATACAGTTCTAGAGAAGGTGTCTAGAACAAATTATAAGATAGATAAGAAGGGGAAAGAAAAAATCTATCATGTGAATCTCCTGAAGAAATATTTGGAAAGAGAACATCAGGAAGAGACACACTTGTTGACCTTGTCCATCGCCATGGAGATGAAAAAGGAACCACTTTCATCATTTGAATATCCATTACACCCCTGTGAGACAGCAGCACAGGTGAAAATCAGTACACATTTAACGAAAACTCAGAAAGAGAGAGTGCAACAGGTTCTAAATAATCATGCAGAGGTGTTAACAGACCGACCAGGGCATACAAACCTATTGGAATATGATATGAAACTAATAGACTCCACACCTGTCTGTATGAAACCATATTCGATTCCGTTTGCTAAGGAGAAAGCTTTGAAGGAAGAGATAGACTATCTGTTGAAGGAAGGAATTATTTCGCACAGTGAGTCTTCGTATAGTTCCGGTGTTGTACTCTTAAGGAAGCCCTCTGGAGAACATAGACTCTGTATAGATTACAGGAGACTGAATGCTATTACAGAAGGACAGGTGGATCCATTGCCGGATACAAATCAGCTGTTTGCCAGACTAAATAAAGCTAAATATTTCTCAAAAGTGGATCTGAGTAAAGGATACTATCAGATTCCAGTAAAGCCTGAGGTTAGACCATACCTAGCTTTTAGTACCTCAGAAGGACACTATGAGTTTAATAGATTGCCATTTGGATTGAAGAATGCGCCTAGTGTCTTCTCTAGAATGATGAGAAAATTATTGGATCCTCTGAATAATCCCTGTATAACAAATTTTATGGATGATATCCTTATAGCAACAGAAACATTTGAGGAACACATTGACTCTCTGAACATGCTGTTTAATCGACTTAGGGAGGCAAATTTAACAGCCCGACCAACCAAATGTTGCGTTGGATGTAAAGAATTGGAATTTTTGGGACACACAGTTTATCAGGGAAACATGACCCCTGACCCAAAGAATTTAGAGAAACTACAGAAAGCCCCGAGACCACAAACCAAGAAGGACGTGAGATCCTTTGTCTCATTATGTGGTTTCTACCAGAAGTATATCAAAAACTTTAATTCCATATGTGCACCGTTATCTGAATTGACACGTAAAGGACATCCAGATCGCATTACATGGACACCACAATGTGAAATGACTTACCAAGAATTGAAGGAAAAGCTCACAAGTAAACCCATTTTAAAATTACCTGACTTAAGTCAAGAATTCATAGTAAGGACGGATGCCAGTAATATTGGGCTAGGAGCAACTCTACTACAGAAATCAGATGCATTGGATGGGGAATTAAGCCCAGTGGCATATGCTAGCAGAAAGTTGAATAAAGCTGAAATCAACTACTCAACTAGCGAAAAAGAATGTCTTGCAGTAATATGGGCGATAAAGAAATTCAATATTTATCTATATGGGAAGGCATTTAAGTTGCAAACAGACCACAAACCGTTATCGTTTCTAGCACAGGCTAGGCATGAGAACTCCAGGTTACTCCGATGGTCTTTACTTTTGGCTCCATATAATTTTAGCATTGAGTATATATCTGGAAAAACCAATTTGGGAGCGGATTTTTTAAGCCGCCATCCGTGTGATGAGAATCACCTTAAACCCCAGAAATAATAATAAATTTCTCTATGTGAATATAGAATAAAGGACTGACATATAATGTCTGTTTTAAGAGGGGAGGTGTCGTGGAATATTCTAATCCACATATATAAATTATCAAGTAAATATAAAGCCTAATAAATACATATAATAAATAAAGGAAGAAGAATGGTAAAGAACAGTGCTGTCACAATGACTGTACTCGAAATCCCCTTGTTTTCTACTGCGTATGCAAATTGTAACGTTTCACGTTGATATTAAAGGCCTTCTGCAACATACACGCGTTTCCCAAACACACAATAAAATGTGCTGCCTTTCTAAGAAAAACCTTGAAATATGCAAGTTGACCTAAATTTTAAATTCCATTCATGTCTTTTTCTACACTATGTTACCAAGATCAAAAGACAGATGGACAAAAGGATAGCGAGAAGGGAGAGGCAGAAAGCCGAACACTAAACACGCTTCGCGCGATACACAAATGCTGCCATCACGCGTGTAAGACTACATGCACTAACTTTTTTTTTCAGACGGACAGTGATAAAATACATTACCCATCCCAGAGTTAGGTTTATAAATCCTGAAAAAACTCTTATTAGAAAAGATAACATTAGATGGGTTTACGGTTGAAAACATAACAGTACCCAGACAGCACATCTTCGAAACAGGAGGTAGAAAATACATATTGTGAACGCAGCCACGTAGCTCTTTTAAATTTGGATATTTGGGTTCCTTAGGGCTTGCTGACAAAGAATATGTAAAACGTTACGCAAATAGTCCAGGAATTAATAAATTATACCCAAAATAAAATAGTGGGGATGCCTGACAGCATGGAATCATTTCTGCTCATAAAATTTTTTTATAACGTTTTTGAAAAAAAATCTTACGTTACAGAATTAGCCTACCATGTAAACTCCAAATTGATTGGAGCGCAACAAATGAAAGACTAACCACGATTGGTCGGGCTATAAATACTATCTTTCGTTGTTAGGGAGACGTGAAAAGGTAACATTTTTTCAAACACTTGTCGAAACGTGGCCTCATTGGCTAGACTCGCTGATATACTCACTTAGGAGCGTTAGTTCGAGACCACTAGTGCAAATAATCTTGATAAAGCAACAGTGCGTTGAAGCCAGCTCATATTTGTGTTAAATAAAAGCCTGGAACATAAGCAGATGGGAATTTGTGCCAGTAATTGTGCCAGAATTCATTGCTAATCAACGTATCTGTGTTTATTTCCATGAAATTGTGGTAAGCTTGAACCATTCAGTATCTTTTAATGAAAATTGAATGTAAATTGTTAATTTATGCCTGTATATATATGTGTAGTTCAGTGGCAAACAGGAGATAAAGCCTATAATGCTCCAGCCTGAACAGAGGGTGTCGGAGGGAAGTAAAACGGCATGGAATGGCCAAATAGTACACTGACACCTGGATGATTGATTAGACAGAAATAATGCTGGAAGTGCAGAGGCGTGGTAACCATTAAGGAGGTAAATACTGGTATAAAGTATTTCAGATGAAGCTGACAGTTGGCCTAACGCTCTGAACTCAATGTTTGTGTTGTATTGTGCTCAGTGTAGAACTAGAGTATCAATTAGTTATGAAGTAGAAGGTACATCCTTCTTGTTTTCAGGGACCGTGGTCTTGATGGTACTGAGCAGCACCTGGTCAGAGCTTTGCTGAATCCAGAGTCGGACAGCATACTCCTTGGTCTTTTTAGCTATCAGTGAGGTGTCTCCAGAGCCCAGGGAGAATTCGAGCAGAGGAGTCCTTCCCTGCCGCCATCACGCAAGATAAGCTGATTTGGCCAGCTGAGCTCAACATTATGTCCCCTCATCTTGAAATGACTTTGTAAAAATAACATTCAGAGGGGAATTTAATTGTCTTAATATCAGGAACTGAGAACATCTCCAATAATAGTCCCAAAAGACAAACTATTGAAGTCATGATGACAAATACCAACAGAGCTTGAACAAAACAAAACCAGTATTACCTCATATTACCACTACACAACTGACACACATAGGATATTTTTAATAATATATGTCACTACAATATTCATATTGATAAAGTCTGTACATATACTTGTAATTAAAATTGATTGTGATTCCTGGTTCCTTTGTATTTGAATCAGGACACATATACCTTTATGATAACCATGAATACATATTGTTATTTGAAAAGTTATCAGTGACTCCTTAAGATATTCTCATAGAGTGTTATATGTATGTGAGTGTCACAGTGTTGTCAAGAGTAGTGGATTAAATTAAATTGTTTATCTGTCTGTTGTTGTGACTTACACTTCATCATACACATACCCTAGACACATAACGTAGTCATCACACTATTCCAGAATAATTCTGACTGAGATATATAGATATGTGGCAGCAAGTAAGGTTATCTATAATACACTACTCTTATTAGATATAGATACCTTCACAGCTGATCTCAGTCAGTACACTAAGTCCCCTATAAATATTTATAACATCCCACTTCACCACAAGAAGGTACTGCTTCTTTTGCCCGGAAATAGAATCCACTCTACAAATTGCCACTGGCAAATACTGCATATAACTTCAGTGCTGAAGCATAAGCCCTGAAACAGGCAGCGAAAGAAAAAACTCATGTTATCTCCTGAATGAAAATTTGTAAAAGCAGGAAAAACAGATAGTAATCTTTACCATGCCCTCTAGAGATAACAAGGAGCCGCGGTAGCATTTGAGTGGTTATTGCACCCTGGCTTCCTAGCTCAGGTGGTCTATGGTTCGAAAATCCCCAGATGAGGTGGCAATTTTTTTAGGATAATCAAACAGACCTGGGTCAGACCGACCCCCAAAATGGGTACCAGAGCAACTCTGGGAAGGTTAAGGCGGCCGGCGTGATGCTGACCACATCACCCCTAGTGTGCCGACGGTCAAGAAAATATGGGCCTAACACCATATTCCCAATATGCCTCGATGGGCGTGTAACGGGATCCTTTACCTTTTTTTTTCTCAGTAATAACAGCGCTGAAGAGCCATCATGCTAAAGGATTAAAAGATCTGATAATCTCCCTTGAAAGACTGGTCAAATGCTTCAACGTACACAATCCAGTGGATACCAGCCCTTTGCAACATACCAGGAAATGAGGAGGCAGACAAATGTGCTAAGGAAGGAGGTGCCTTACGACAAAATGATATAGAGACAACTTACGCAATGGCAAAGACTACTATAAAGGCTACAGTCATGTCCAAATGGGAAAGAGAGCACCCGGGCCATTTGAAAAATGATGCATATCACCAACTATTCAGGAAAGAACAGGTCATCATTTTTCGGCTACGCACTGGACACAACAGATTGAGATATCATCTATACCACAAATACAAAATTGGTGCAACAGATCTCTGCACGTGCGGTACCAGCCCGATGACGGTCGAACACCTGCTGCAGTACTGCCCAATCTACAGTAATGAACGGAGTAGCATATGGCAGCAACCAACTTCTGTCAACGAAAAACTGTTTGGAGATGTCGGGAACCTTGAGTTGACTACTGCCTTTATTAGAGTCATAAATGTGGAAGTCTGAAGGCGAAAGAGGAAGAAGAGGATACGCCCATTGAGGCATATTGGAAATACGGTGTTAGGTCCATATTTTCTTGACCATCGGCACACTAGGGGTGATGTGGTCAGCATCATGCCTCTCCAAAACGATGCAAAATTCCTATTAAATTCGTTTTAATTCATTCACCTATTTCCATTTGTGCTCAAAGTGTAGTATGGAGCCAAGACTGCAGCTGGGTAACTTGCAAGAATCCTGCACTGAGCGTTCATGTGCTGTTGTAGTGGTGGTCTCTGTAGCAATTAGTTTTGTATCATGAGTTTGCCAAACCTTATACGTTTGCTCATATTAATCACATCTTGCGATATCCCTGAGGGAGCAGTCGTTCTGTTCTTGCCTTCTGTCATCACACACTGTCCTGGGACTACGCGGGGCAAGCCTTACATTTAACACGGTAACGGTAGGCACATAGCAGATACTGCTGTAGGGGGTTGTCGTGAGAAATTCTAATCCACATATATAAATTAAAAGTAAATGTAAAGCCTAACAAATTTTTTTTTAAATTCTATAAAAGGAAGAAGAATGGTAAAGAACAGTGCTGTCACAATGACAGTACTCGAAATCCCCTTTGTTTTATGCTTCGTCTGCAAATTGTAACGTTTCCACGTTAAATATAAGCCACTGCATAAATACAAGCGTTTCCACAACACATTAAAACGGGTATTGCATTTCTAAGAAAAACATTGAGAGGCACACTGCGTAATGACCTAAATTAATCCTAACATTAATTATACTACGTTACCAAAACGAACGAACAGATGGACTCAGATAGAAAGAAGGGAGGGCTGAAGGCAGCAACACAAGCAACACTAAACACGCGTCTCGCTATATTAATGCCACCCCTAACACGCGTGTAAGGCCACATGCACTAACTTTATTTCAGACGGACAGTGATAAAAACACTACCCTTCCCAGAGTTAGGTTTTAAAACCTGAAAAACGCTTATTGGGGAAACCTGACATTCTACTGTTTTATGTCCGAAATCCTGACATTAGTCTGACAGTACAGCAGGACAGGTGGCGGTTCTAACATAAAAAATAAAAAAAAACAACTACACGACTATCCTAGAAAATACATATTTTGAACGCAGCCACTTAGCTCCATTAAACTTATATATTTGGATTCCTTAAGACTTGCTAACAAAGAATATGTTAAGTGTTACGCAAATAGTCCAGGAATTAATAAATTATAGGCAAAAGAAAATAGTGAGGGTGTCAGACAGCCCCAAAAACATCAGAATCGCTCAGTGAAAGAATTTTAAACCACCATTGTACGGAAATAGGCCACAAGTTACATTTGAATTGATTGGATGGAATGATATGTAAGGCTAAACACGATTAGTCGGACTATAAATGCTATCTTTTGTTGTCAAGGGAGACGGAAGTAAGAGTACTTTTTTTCAAACGATTGGGTAGAGATGGCCTGATTGGTTAGGTCGGTTAATATAGTTAATTGATAGCGTTAGTTCGAGACCACTAGTTCAAATAAGCTTGATAAAGCAACAGTGCGTTGAAGCCAGCTCGTATTTTTGCTAAATAAAAGCCTGGAACATAAGCAGATGGGAATTTGTGCCAGTATTTGTGCCAGAATTCATTGCTAGTCAACGTATCTGTGTTTATTTCCATGAATTGTGGTAGGCTGAAATATTTGATCTCTTTTTAATGAAAATTGAATGTACATTGATAATTTATGTCTGTATATATGTGCAGTTCAGTAGCGAACAAGAGGCAAGGCCTATAATATATATAGTGCTCCAACCTGAACAGAAGGTGTCGGAGAAAAGTAACACTACATGGAATTACCAGATAGTACACTGACACCTACCTTATGATATGGAAGGACTTATAGCTGAAAGTGCAGAGGCGTAGTAACCATTAAGGAGGTTAATACTGGAGTAAACTGCTTCAGAAGAAGATAGCAGTAAAAATAAAGCTCTGAACTCTGTGTTTGTGATGTATTGTGCTCAGTCTAGCCAGATAGTATAAATTAGTTCTGAAGTAGGAGGTACATCCTTCTTGTTTCAGGGACTGTGGTCCTAGTATTGAAGCCGCACCTGGTCTGAGCGTTTGCTGAATCCAGAGGCTGACAGCATACTCTTGGGTCCCTATAGTAACCAGTGAGGTGTCTTCAGAAACAGTGAATAGTCGAGCAGAGGAGTCCTTGCCTGCCGCCATCACGAAAGTTAAGCCCACTGTGGCCAAAAGAGCTCAACACTATGTACCCCTCGTAAATGACACTAACTTAATTAAAGAGGGGCAATTAATTGTTTTAATGTTCGGAACTGAGACCATCTCCAATACTAGTTCCAACATACACAAGCACATGCAGTCATGATGTCTAATAAGAATCTATCTTGACGAACAAAACCAGTATTACCTCCTATTACCACATCACAACTCACACACATAGAATACTAATATGGTATGTCAATGCAAAGACCACATTTATATCTGTGTACATAATATTTGAAATTACATGTTATTATATTGCCTGGTTCACTGTGTAGTTGAATCAGGATCACTATTGTAGAGAAAATCAATACATATGTACATATCTGAAATTTATCATTGAATCTTTTAAGATAGTCTTCTAGAGTGTTGACTGTTTGTGAGTGTCACAATATTGTCAAGTGTGGTGGAATAATTAAATTGTTTATCTGTTGTTGTTGTGGTGACTTACACTTCATCATTTGCATAACCCTAGACATATAACGTTGCCAACACAATATTCCAGAATAATTCTGACTGAGATATAAATATGTGGCAGTAAGTAAGGTTATCTGTAAAACACTACACATATTAGATACAGATACCTTCACAGCTGATCTCAGTCAGTACACTAAGTCCCTATAAATATTTATATCATCCCACTTTACCACAGGGGTGAAGTGTTAGAGACTTCATTACACTAGGTCTTAGCTTGTTTTATGAGGCTGGGTGACCCGTTCCGTTCCTTGCTGCCCTTGCCATCCCTAACTCAAGAGCAGAATAAGGTATCCATTTACAGCTTGGTAGATTGAAGCGTGCTGCTACCAGGTTTTGAACCTGGTATGTTTGCCTCGTCCAGATATAACTGGACAAAGGGGGGAAGAGATGATAATAATACAAGAATCGTGACCTGATGGGCGCTACTTTTAAATCAGTTATTCCCTACGTTTACTGCCCACCCCACTAGCAGCGATGACTGTCCTCAGGGGCAACGAAATGAACCACTAAAAATGAAATCTCCATTCTTAATTTTTGTTGACAAAGTTTCGTATCCTACACTACTGACATCATCTAGCGCACGCTCCATCAGTTTGTTGCCTGTTTTCAACGATGTCTGCATCTTAATGGTGTACAGTAAGCTTTGTCTCCAGACTGTCCTCTTTCAGGACAAATCACTGGTCCTTCTTTTTATAGCCGGCCTACATGCTTCTTTAACATACTTCTGTAACTTAAATCTCTTGCTAACCTGGCGTCCTATTTCCATAAATAAACACATGCTGAGATTTGCTGAGGAAATAAGAACCGCAGTTGCTTAGCGTGCAATACGTAATCAGGAGAGTATGATGTTTGTTTTTTTTAAGTAAAATTTTGCCTCGTTTTGTCGAGGCGCGTCCCGTCCCGTTCAACCTAGTCGATTATATTAGGGCGCATGTCCAATATAAAAGACATTTAGGTCTTCTAACATTTAAAATTGTATAAAGTAATACAGGCATGGTGGATACTCGTAACATGAGTAATGAGGATGTCCTGACAGAGGCCATTGCGCAAAGGAAGCTTGTTCCTGAAATTAGAAGGAAGCAATCCTTTTTCTTTAGGCGTGTTATGAGAAGAAGAAAGCTGGAGTTAATCGTAACAACATGGAAGGAAAAAGAGATAGAGAACGACACAGAGAGAAGATTCTGGACAGTTTGACATCGTGGCATGGAAAGAAGATCAACACCAGAATTGATCAATAGTACTGTAGACAGGAAGTTGTGGAGAGATACGATTACCTGTGCCACCAGGCACGCTGTTTTAAGAAGATGCACAGTTGGCTGTGTTTTTTAGTCCACCCCCCCCCCCCCCCAAAGTAAATGAAAGTTTGTGTTTCACGTATATGCAAGATATGACACGTCGAGCAAACCTGTTGATAACATTACAAGGCAGTCCTTGTTCTGGGTATAGCCAGGGTAAGAGAGGTATAGGGAGACACGGAGAAGAGAACTGGGGACAGAAATGAACGGGATGAAGGAGACACGTAAAGACTTGCAGCTGAAGGCGTGGGGCAGGAAGACTTGGCGTGAGGCAGGAAGACTTGGCATACGTTTGTTCAAGGCCTGTACTCATTGGGGTCCTGAAGAGTGACGATGGTGACATGCAAGTACCATCAACTTAAGGGACAGCGGACAGGAGAATAA
This sequence comes from Oreohelix idahoensis, assembly GCA_024509875.1. Taxonomy (NCBI): domain Eukaryota; kingdom Metazoa; phylum Mollusca; class Gastropoda; order Stylommatophora; family Oreohelicidae; genus Oreohelix; species Oreohelix idahoensis. The sequence continues at coordinate 29,069 of JAMPIV010009777.1, forward strand.
GGGGGCACTTAAAGTTAGTTTTTATTTTTCATCATTTAGTTTTACAAACGTACAACAATAGCCCACAAATGTGACGTTTGTTTTTATGATGGCTATAGCTGTGGAATCGAGCAGCTCTGGGAAGGTTAAAGCGGCCGGCGTGATGCTGACCGTATCACCCCTAGTGTGCCGATGGTCAGGAAAATATGGGCCTAACACCATATTCCCAATATACCTGAATGGGCGTGTAACAGGATATTTTCCTTCCTTTCCATAGCTGTACATCGATAAACTCCGATATTCACTGCTCGTTACTGACATGTTTTATTGAACTTTTTTTCGCGACGATACAATGTCCATAAACACACACATACAGCTGATATACCACTACCGACACTCCATTCAAAATTGGTAAAGGTAAAGGATCCCGTTACACGCCATTGAGGCATATCGGGAATATGGTGTTAGGCCCATATTTTCTTGACCATCGGCGCACTAGGGGTGATGTGGTCAGCATCACGCCAGAGTTGCTCTGGTACCCAGTTGGGGCTGGGTCGACCCAGGAGCCATTTGCGGCCTAAAAAAAACTCCCACTTCATCTGGGGATCGAACCATAGACCACTGAGCTAGGAAGCCAGTGCACTAACCACTATGCTACCGCCGCTCAAAATTGGACGGTGGCTTATTTACTCAGGTTTAGTACTAGTAAAAAAAAAAAAAAAGGTTCTTGACATACGGATGCGAGTCATGGGCAATGACTACAACCTACAACCCATAAAAGCCAGATCCAAACCTCAGAAATGAGGTATCTGAGGAAGGTGGTTGAAGTAACAAGAAGAGACATAGAGACATGGTACGCAACCAGACGATACGTCAAAGCCTTAAATCCTACCCCCTGCAGACCCAAGTAGAACAGTCCCAATTAAGATGGTTTGGCCATGTCTGCAGAATGGGAGAAGATCGGATACCACGACAAGCATGGGAAACAAAGAGCCAAGGATCCAGACCCCGAGGACGACCCAGAGTCCGCTGGGAGGACAACATTAGACAATCTTTGAAGGATCGAGGACTAGAATGGAACCAGGCCAGGAGGAAGACAGCCGATAGGATAGTCTGGCGCTCTCTCTTCCAAACCTCTACACCTCACGGTAGAAGGGGAACGACTAAGTAAGTAAGTAAAAAAAAAGGTTGTCCCATAGCAGATACTGCCGTTTGGGAGTGAAGCATTAGAGACTTCGCAATATTAGGTCCAACAGCGAGAAGTGAGGTGACCAGTATTATTTATCGCTGCCTTTTCCCTTCAAGAGAAGTCAGGTACCCATTTACAGCAGGGTAGACTAGAGCCCCTTAAAGCTGGACCTAGTTTAGTGAGATCTTTAACTTCATCCCCCAGCGGCAGTTTCTGCAATGGGACTCGCTTTACTGTTATGTTGCTGTGGTAAAATGGGATGTTATAAATATTTATAGGGGACTTAGTGTACTGACTGAGATCAGCTGTGAAGGTATCTGTATCTAATAGGTGTAGTGTTTTACAGGTGACCTTACTTGCTACCACATATTTATACCTCAGTCAGAATTATTCTGGAATATTGTGATGACTACGTTAAATGTCTAGGGTATGTATTTGATGAAGTGTAAGTCACAACAACAACAGACAGATAAACAATTTAATTTATTCCACCACACTTGACAACACTGTGACACTCACACACATATAACATTCTATAAGAATATCTTAAATGAGTCACTGGTAAATGTTCAAATATCAATATGTATTAAGTACTTTCATTAATATATGTGTCCTGATTCAAATACAAAGGGAACCAGGAATCACAATCAAGTGTAATTACAATTTATATGTACAGAATTTATCAATATGGACCTGGTAGTGACATATTTTATTAATATTATTCTATGTGGGTCAGTTGTGTAGTAGTACTATGAGGTAATACTGGTTTTGTTTTTTCAAGCTCTGTTGGTATTTGTCATCATGATTTCAAGTGTTTGTTTCTGTTGGAACTAGTATTGGAGATGTTCTCAGTTCTTGGCATTAAAACAATTAATTTCCCCTCTTATTTTATTATAAAGTCACTTTTAGAGGGGGGGGGGGGGGCATAATGTTGAGCTCCTCTGGCCACAGACTCTTATCTTTCGTGATGGCGGCAGGAAAGGACTCCTCTGCTCGATAGCCTCCCTGTGTTCTGGAGACACCTCACTGTTTGCTTTATGGACCAAGGAGTATGCTGTCCACCTCTGGATTCAGCAAAGCTCTGACCAGGTGCTGCTCAATAACTTTAGGACCACGGTCCCTGAAACAAGAAGGATGTACCTCCTACTTCAGAACTAATTTATAATAACCTTCCAAACTGACCACAATACATAACAAACACTGAGTTCAGAGTGGTAGGCCAACTGTCAGCTTCATCTGAAACATTTTACACCAGTATTCTCCTCCCTAATGGTTACTACGCCTCTGCAATTTCATCTGTAAGTCCTTCTATACAATAGGATAAGTGTCAGTGTACTATTTGGTAATTCCATGTAGTTTTTTTTTCTCTGACACCTTCTGTTCAGGTTGGAGCATTATATATAGGCCTTGCCTCAGGTTCGCTACTGAACCCACACACATATACAGACATAAATTATTAATTTACATTCAATTTTCATTAAAAGATATCAAATATTTCAAGCTTACCACAATTCATGGAAATAATACACAGTTACGTTGACTGGCAATGAATATAGCACAATTTCGATCTGCCGATGTCCCAGGCTTTTATTTAGAAAAATATGCACTGGCGCTCAACGCACTGGTTCTTTAGTAAGTATTTTTGAAAATGTGGTGTTGAACTGACGCGTCTAAGTGACTATATTGACGAGGCTAACCAATCGAGCCATGTTTACACAGCTTTTCGAAAAAGTACTCCTACTCACGTTTCCCCTAACAACAAAGAAGTAGTATTTATAGTCCGACTAATCGTGTTTAGCCTTACATTTACTTTCCGCCAATCAAATAGGAGGTAACATGTCAGCCTATATCCCGTACAATGGTGGTTTAAAAATCTTCCACTGAGCGATTCTGATTTTGGTGTTGTCTGACAGCACCCCCATTTTATTTTGGCTATAACTTGTTAATTCCTAGACTATTTGCATAACACTTAACATATTCTTTGTCAGCCAGTCCTAAGGAACCCAAATATATAAGTTTTATGGGGCTAAGGGGCTGCGTTCAAAATATGTATTTTCTTCTACCTCCCGTTCACTTCGATCGATGTGGTGTCTGGGTACTGTAATGTTTTCAAACGTAAACCAGTATAATGTCATGTTTTCTAATAAGCGTTTTTCAGGTTTTTAAACATAACTCTCGAATGGGTAGTGTTTTTTATCACTGTCGATTTGAAAAAAGCTAGTGCTTGTGGCCTTACACGCGTGATGGTAGTAATTGTGTATTGTGAGACTGTGGTAGTATTGCCTGCGTTCCGGCTTTCAGCCTCTCCCTTTCTTTCTATCCTTAGTCCATCTGTCTGTTCGTTTTTGGTAACATAGTGTATAAAATGACATGAATGGAATTTTAAATCTAGGTCATCTTGCGTATCTCAAGGTTTTTCTTAGAAAGGCAGTACACGTTTTATTGAAGAAAGCGTGTAGTGATGCAGTAGGCTTTTACTATCAACGTGAAACGTTACAATTCGCAGACGAAGTAGAAAACAAGGGGGAATTCGAGTACAGTCATTGTGACAGCACTGTTCTTTACCATTCTTCTTTCCTTTTATTAAATTTATTTGTTAGGCTTTACATTTACGTTTTAATTTATATATGTGGATTAGAATTTCTCACGACAGTTGCAAAGGAACGTGACGGGTTTGAATGAGGGAATGAACAGATAGAGGGGCCTGGGGCCAGACTGTAAGAATCACTGGTTTAAATGAAGCCTTTGATGCGTATTCAATTACGTTCATGCCCTCCTCCCTCGCTCCCCCGCCCATCTCAAACACCCACAATAATATACTGAAATCATATTAACATAACAGGTACAAAAAGCACGTTTCACTAGCTTTGCCCGCAAACAAATGTAATTATCTGATTAACCGTCCAACGTATTAATGCCATTTTTTGCATACGATGTAATATTGGGTTAGACCCAACAAATATATACTTTATATCTGTGCATCTTGTCTAGTTCCCACAAACGAATGAAATCCTTTGATCTTTGTTGGCATACTAATTATTGTGTATCGAGAAAAGAAATTTTACCACTTCAGTCACAGATTCTGTGAATTGATTAGGCATAGGCGTGTCTACTATTACAATAATGTGGCCATCACGTTTGCATATGAATACCTGTTGAAGATGATTTCTTAAATGATCTGCATGCGAGACACTCGTGACATTGTTTGTCATTGACATTTAGTGTGCTACCAAACTGGACCTTCATTGATCTAATTATTTCAATAGGTATTACCACTTTCCGGTTCACAAATATCATAATGGAACGTTGCTGCTCTACTGTGCTTGTAAATAACGGTAAGGTCATCTTTAAAGAAATTAAACTTCATCCGAATCATAATCAGATGTCTCTGAGAAATTGATAATTGATTATAATCAATCTCGGCTGAATGAAGGACAAAACCATCATTCGTCCAATATTCCTCTTCCTCTTGTAACACATGGTTCTCACATTTCTTCCAATAATCCTTGGCTATATTGGAGATGGCGGCTTTTGTAAGTATTTCAACATCTTTTAATTTGAACTTTCTATTTTCTGTTGCTACCTGTTCCTTAATTTTAGCCCAGACTAATTCTATTGGGTTTAAGTGAGAATGGTAAGGAGGCAATCTTAAACATCTGTGACCATGTTCATGGATTGCCTTGTCTGTGTGAAATATCTTTGTATGCTGTGTCTTTTTTACAATTCCAAGTAATTCAGGCTTCAGTGACATTTCGTTGAATGGAATGTTGTTTTTGGTCAGCCAAATCTTTATTACATCTTTAGTACTTGATGAATTAGGAACTTTATCTTCTGGTGCCAGGTATGAAGCATTGATATGAAGCATTGTCCATTATCAAACACGACGGTCTATCCAATGAAGGAAGCACATGATTCACAATCCAATCTTGAAATATCTTGCCATTCATCTCTGTATGATAATCCCTATTATCTGTGGATTTTGAAACAAATCTGAGTTCAGTATTATTTAGAAGCCCATGATGGCTGCTTCCTGCATGTGCAATTATTAGGCGCTGTCCTTTGCTGCTTGGTACTTGTCTCTTAGTTGTCCCATCAGATGATTGCCATTCTCGTTCATTACTGTGGTGCGCATTGATCCAAGTTTCATCTAAATACACAAAATCATAGCAATCTCTTCTCATTTCTCTGACCTCGCGTAAATATTTGCTTCTCATTGCAACTATATGAGGCTTCTCACAAATAAGGTTTCTAAAACAAACATATTTTCTAAAAGTGAATCCCAAACTCCTAATAGTCCTCCATAGCGTAGATTTGGAAATATCAATGTCATTATTCTTTCTTAACCAAATTTTCAATTTCCTTAAAGTCACTGCCTCATTATTGTGAAACATATTGCAAATTTCTCTGCGGATCAATTCTCTGTCAAAATTATCCACCACTCTTGGCCTAATTTTCGAGTGTAAAACACTGGAATTAGAAATTTCAGATGTCGCTATCCAGCGGTGCAGTGATCGTTTGCTTATCCCCAAGGCATGAATAGTGCTCTTTTATGGGTTTGAAATAGAATGATATAGTTTTCCTCGAGTAGCTTCATTGCAGAAATACTTAAAAATCCTATTTGTAATTTGCTGTAATGCCATAAAATGTACTCGCAGACTCATTTTTCCTACTTAACCACACAATACTTTTTGTAGACACGCCACTGATTGACAATGTGTGCATAACACCAGATATAAACTGTTTTATGTTCAAGAAGTGCAATTTCACGCAATTTCACGCTAAAATCATGCCAATTGTTTGATAAACCAATCATGTGCAAATGAGGTCGTATAATTTACTGTAGAAATTTCAATATATGTGTGTGTGTGTGTGTGTGTGTGTGTGTGTGTGTGTGTGTGTGTGTGTGTGTGATGTGTTTTGGCAAGCAGGATTTTGATATTACAGTATATCGCAAAGAAACGAAAATTGAAACCAATGGCCGCATTTTAATGAAAAATTTAATTCATAGGGTCTATACCATTTCAAATTCACACACAAAATTTCACTTATATGCGTTATATATTCGCTGAGATATAGTATTTTGAAGTTGGGCAAAGCTAGTGAAACGTGCTATACTATTTTGTTGCGCTTTTCCCTGTCACGTGATGACATCTGTTGTCATCATGTATGTCTTATTTCCTCGTCCTACTTTTTTTTTTTTTTTGACTTTCTATTTTCAGTAAATAAATATTACACACACATAAAGGTATATATTTCAGGTACTCGTGAGAAATAAAGAAGTAGACAAGCCTAGGGTTTCCCTTCTATTTTCAGATCTGGTTTCAATTTAAATTTCGATAAACTACTGTTATTATATTGGTGGGTTATACTGTATCATTGCTGTACAGCAGCTCTGGTTTGGTTAGGTTTTTAAGGACTATCTTCATTGCACACGGATAACTCTATCAGTGCCCCGATCTCCTCCCTTAGATCACACAAGGAGGATCTCAGCACAGTGCACGAACTCCGTAGTACCGGCGAGAATCCCAATGTGTATATATAGGAATCACACATTCTATAAATATTTGGTGGGTAGGTTTCTAATTTATTAAATTTTTGCCAGGACAGTGGCCTTATGGCCTACTCTTTACGATTTCCAACTGCCGTGGGATTTTTAACGTGCGCAACTTGCACACGGGACCTACTATTTGTTCGCCCTTATCTGAGAAGGCTAAGCATCCCACGGCAGGTCTGTCAAACCTTTTAACCACGCAGGGGTGTCGTGCATGCATTTTAATCTGAAGCCACCGGGTTATACAGAACGGCCGCACGTGAAGAGATATTGTGTAACAGTAAACCGAGAAGATACAGTATGGCATGGAAAGAAAACCAACAACAGAAATGATAAATAGTACTAGAGATAGGAAGTTGTGGAGAGACATGATCACCCCCCCGCCCCCCCCCCCCCCCCCCCCCCCCACCCCCCCCCCCCCCCCCCCCCCCCCCCCCCCCCCCCCCCCCCCCCCCCCCCCCCCCCCCCCCCCCCCCCCCCCCCCCCCCCCCACCCCCCCCCCCCCCCCCCCCCCCCAGGCATGGCACTTGAAGAAGAAGAACAGTAAACCAGTCCTAATACATATGGCATTACGTAGTAATGTAAAGATTGCTGTATAAATATATCATGTAATGAAACAATTTTTTGATTAAGTAACAAAACCTTATATGATCCTCTTCAGCTTCAGCATGGAGGTTAGCACAAAGTGTGGTTCCTTGCTCCACCAGGATCGAACAGGGAAATGATAATGATGATGAAAAACTGCACAGAAAAGAAATAATGGATGTTTCGGAATCCACGATGTTATCCACAAGTTGTGACTTGTCTTCGTGTTAATTGCCAGGAGCTGAATTCAACACCAAGCCCCCAACAATGCAAGAAATAGAAATCATTGTCCAGAAAGCACGTTGCAATTCAGCTTCAGGTCCTAATGGTGTCCCATATGTTGTGTATAAGAGATGCCCTGCAGTTCTGAAACGGCTGCTCCGTTTGCTGAACAATGCTTGGAAAAACCAGCTGTAACCAAAGAATGGAGAACGGCGAATGGAGTGTACATCGCGAAGGAACAAAATTCCACAGACATCAGTCACTTCAGGCCAATTTCACTACTTAATGTGGAAAGGAAGAGATTCTTCTCATTGGTGGCTAAAAGGCTCACCACATACCTTCTGGAGAATGGATACATTGACACTACCATCCAGAAATGAGGTATCCCAGGTACACCAGGGTGTCAAGGGCATGCCACAATGATCTAGGAAGCAATTGAAAAGGCAAAGTCTGACAGAACAAATCTCCATGTAATCTGGTTGTATCTAGCTAATGCGTATGGATCAGTTCGACACCAGATGTTGTGGCAGGCCCTGGAAATGTACCGAGTTCCACAAGAAAATGCAGCAATGCTGAAGCTGTATTTCTCAGGGTTTTCTGTCAGATTTTCAACCAGAGAGTACATAACGAAGTGGATTGACCTACCAGTTGGAATTGTGATGGGATGCACCATCTCTCCGATACTATTCGTGTTGGCTATGCAGGTAATCCTCAAGGCAGCTGAAGGATTTGCAACCGATCTGAAGCTCAATGGAAGGTGTCACATGCCACCGCTTAAAGCATTCATGGATGACACAACAATTCTGACATCAGATGAACACCAGGCCCGAAGAATGTTAGCACGCCTGGATGAACTAGTCAGCTTGTGCAGAATGAGCTTTCAGCCTAAGAAGTCTAGAAGCCTATCAGTCATGAAAGGGAAGATATCTGAGGTCACATTCATGGTTTTAAACCGAAGAATCCCTACTGTCATTGAGGAACCTGTGAAAAGTCTTGGCAGGGTGTATGATGCCTCATTAACAGACTCAAAAGTAGTTCAACAGACAATAGAAATGGCAGACAGAGGACTACGCATCATAGACCAAAGCAGACTCCTTTTAAAGTTCAAGCTGTGGTGCCTTCAGTTTATGTTGATACCTAAATTTCTATGGCCACTGCTTATATATGAAATAGCACCAGTACAGTGGAAGCTATAGAACAAAAGGTCAACAAGTTCATGAGGAAATGGCTAGGAGTACCACCAGGTCTGTCAGACGTAGCACTGTACTGCAAGAAGACAAAGTTTGTGCTTCCCTTCAAGTCAGTTGTTGAAGAATACAAAGCAGGAAAGGCAAGGCTTGCAATGATGTTGTGCGAGTCAGCAGATGACGCAGTTAAGTCCATCCAGGAAGGAAGTGGAAAGTGGATGAAGCTGTTGGTGCTGCCCAAGAGTCGCTCAAGCTGAGGTAGGTAATCGGATACACACAGACGAATAGACGGGGATTTGGCCATGGTGGCATCCGCTGGTGGTCCAAGGCATCAAACAGGGAATGCAGATATATAGTATTTCAGGAGGTACGAGGAACTGAGAATGATAAGAGGATGCTAAAAGCGGTGCAATAGGCCCAACAAGGCCAATGGACTACATGGGAAGGAGCCCTGCAAAGGTCATTGACATGGAATGATATATGTCATATGGCACCTCTTAGACTCAGCTTCATTATCAGATCAATGTATGACCTCTTGCCATCGTCCGCAGACTTTGTGAGATGGAGAAAGTCTGATGATGCGCAGTATCCCCTGTGCCATGATAGGCAGACACTTGAAAATGTGCTCTCAGCTTGCAAGGTGTCATTAGGGCAAGGGCGATACACATGGCGCCACAACAAAGTACTAAATGAGCTGGCTGCTACAGTAGACCTGGCAAGGGTGAAGGCGACCAACAAAGTCAGACTTAGCACTGAAAGTACATACTTTCTGAGAGCAGGAAAGTCAGCACACCCCAAAACCAAGTAAATCAAGTAGCAGTTTACCATCTCTTCTTGACTGCAAATGACTGGCCCTAAAAAGGGCTAATTCTGAAAAAGGACTTCTAGCGCATGCAGCGTTGATAAATACTACGCCCTGAAAAGGACTGCTAGCGACGCCGACACTGCCCCGAAAGGTAACATACTGAAAGGTAAGGTTGAAAGAGACACTTGTGTCAAATGTGACCTAAACATAAGAGGAACAGGTCGTGTGGCGGTGGATAATAACGTACACATAATTTGAAATTATATTTAGTTGTTGCATAACTTCTTCTTTCGCTCTTATATAATCAAACATATTTCTCTCATTTAGTTGCTGGTCTGTTTAAGGCTTCTCTCATCACCATACAATTTCTCCCTCAAAGCAGTTGATGAAGACCATGCTGCCAGTCAGCTCCTCTCGTGGAGCCGACATTCATAGAGTCATTTTGTTTGTTTGTTACTGCTTTCTTGTCTTCCCGACATGAAATCTTGTCCCTCTATCCAATCTTTGTTGAGGTAAAAAGGTAAAGGATCCCATTGAGGCATATTGGGAAAATGGTGTTTGGCCCATATTTTTTTTCTTGACCATCGGCACACTAGGGGTGATGTTGTCAGCATCACGCCGGCCGCCTTAACCTTCCCAGAGTTCCTCTGGTACACAATTCACGAGGCTGGGTCGGCCCAGGAGCCGTTTGCGGTCTAAAAAGCCCACTTCAACTGGGGGGTCGAGCCATTGACCACCGAGCTATGAAGCCAGTGCACTAACCACTGAGCTACATCGGCTCAATTTTTGTTGAACGGACGATAATAGAGTCTGCCGTAGCCGGGTCTTAGATAATTATCAATTGATCTCTTCTTGTCAGAGAGTTGCATAATTGCTTCATTACAAAATAACGCTAAATTTAGTACCATAGTATATACTGTCGTAGGTGTGTTAAGTGATAGATACTTCACACTACTAGATGGCAGCATGTCAGGTGGGGTGACTGGTTCCCTTTCTCGCTGGCTTTACCTTCCCTAACTCACGAGCAGATTAAGGGATCAATTTACAGCGGGTAGACCAGAGCGTGACGTTACTTGGTTTCGAACCTATTCTATTTGCCTCGGTAAGCAAACAATCATTCAAGCCACTCGCGGCTCAGAGGTGACAGTAGTACCATAGGAGATGCTGGCATCAGTTGCAGTGGTGGGTGCATGCTCCGTGAGGAGCGCAAAGGTAAACGATGATGATGATGATAGCAGAGACCGTCGTATGGGAGGGAAGTGTAAGAACATTGACTATGTACTTCTCAGCTTTATGAGGTGGGAAACAGCTTTCCTTCATCGCTTTCTTTGCCTTCCCTAACTTATGGGCAGAGTTGCATAACCATTGACATCTGGGTAGGCTGAATCGTGATGCCATTAGGTTTCGAACCCGGTGACTACCACGGTAATCAAGCGCTCTAACCCCGAGTCCACTGGACGCTAATTGCAACATATTCTTTGCATCATTATTGGGTAATCTTATGCAAGAATATCCATTTATGGAATTGGTTTCGGGAGTAAACCCTGAGGATAAATCCGGAGTCGGAGTCCCTAAGGCAGTCTAATGTCGATTCGACATTATTCTGGCAACTCCTGCGACATGGCTGGTACCAAACTGTATCGGCTACTGCCGTTCCTTTGGATCTACCGGCTGTGTGGAGAGGGGGGAACATGCTGCATGGGCAACAGCTTGATCTCCATATAACTGTGCCCAAGCTCGCGCCCTGGAGAGGACACTCCAGCTTCACCCTATAGGTGTCGGCAAAACACGGGAAGTAGCAGTTACCGGTTATAAGCATTTTGCCCAATTGGCGTAGGGCATGGCGCCAGGGGCTACTTCCTACAGTGGGAGAGGTTCTAGGATCTCACTGGACAGCTACCGCCCGCTTCAAGCTGGGCAGCCCCCAGTCAATAAGGTGTTGTCCCGCCACTGTCTGCTTTCCCCATTGGGTGCATGGGGATTAGGGTCAAACCCGAACTGTGGACAGAAAATTTTGCACCAAGCAATTATCGAAAAAATAGAAATAAGCAAACACTCAGATTGGGATGCTGGAACGTCCGGACTATGTTGACTGGACTATCCGAAAACCTACAGGATGTAAACGATGTAAGGAAGACAGCCATAATTAATGATGAGCTTAAACGACTTCAGGTGGATATAGCTGCACTTCAGGAAACGCGCCTGGCGGGCTCTGGAACGGTGAGCGAGAAGGACTACACATTTTATTGGTAAGGGAAAGATCTTAATAAAGCTAGAGAACACGGAGTAGGTTTTGCGGTCAAAAAATCGCTAACTAAAATGGTTGAACCAGGCGAGAATGGATCAGAACGCCTGTTAACGCTCCGCCTGCAAACTAGCACAGGTCCCATCACCCTTGTCAGTGTGTATGCTCCTACTCTGTACTCTGCCTCAGAAGCTAAAGATGAGTTCTACGAGAATCTAAGAGCAATTATCAAAAGCATACCTAGGCAAGAACAGCTTGTTCTCCTTGGTGACTTTAACGCTAGAGTGGGTGCCGATAATGTTTCATGGCCTTCATGTCTGGGCAGGTTTGGTATTGGCAAGATGAATGAAAATGGACAGCGGCTCTTAGAGTTGTGCGTCCACCATGACCTCTGCGTGACCAACACCTACTTTCAGACAAAACCCCAGCATAAGGTGTCATGGAGACACCCACGATCCAAGCACTGGCACCAACTTGACCTGATTCTCGTCAGAAGGCCACTCCTCAGGTCTGTGCTCTCCACGCGCTCGTACCATAGTGCAGACTGTGATACAGATCACTCCTTGGTTTGCTGCAAAATCAGAGCACAACCAAGAAAACTCTATCGTGTCAGACATGAAGGGAAACCACGCATTGATACCAGCAAGATGTCAGACCCTTTCATGATTGCTCAATTCACTGCGACCTTCGAGAAAGTGCTCAGTAGCCCTCAGCATGGTGATACTATTACAGAGAACTGGGAGCATCTACGGAACACCATTCAAAGTACTGCACTTGCCACCTTTGGTAAGAAAACCGCAAAGTCAAATGACTGGTTTGATGCTTCATCAGATGTGATGGCACCTGTCATTGAAGCTAAGCGCAGTGCTATGAATGAATACAAACGTTCACCGAGTGCCAGAACCCTACAGATCCTGAGGGCTACGAGAAGCAAAGTTCAACAAACTGCTCGACGCTGTGCAAATGACTACTGGCTCCAGCTCAGTGAAAGCATCCAGATCGCAGCGCAAACAGGCAACATTAGACAAATGTATGACGGTATAAAGAAAGCACTTGGCCCCCATAAAAGTAAGACGGCACCGCTAAAAACCATCAGCGAAGAGAAGCTAACCGATAAGGGTAAGCAGATGGAGAGGTGGGTCGAGCACTACTCTGAGCTTTACGCTAGAGACAATACCGTTACGCCTGCAGCCCTTGATGGTGTCAACAGTCTGCCAACTATGGAGGAGCTGGATGCCGAACCAACATTAGAGGAACTCAGCAAGGCCATTGATAGCTTGGCCTCTGGCAAAGCACCAGGCAGTGATGGGATTCCTCCTGATTTAATCAAATGCTGTAAGAGCACGCTATTACATCCCCTGCATAGGATGCTGTGCCAGTGCTGGGAAGAGACAACTATTCCTCAAGACATGCGAGATGCCAAGATTGTAACACTGTATAAAAATAAAGGAGACAGAAGTGATTGCAATAACTACAGAGGCATCTCTCTTCTTAGTATTGTTGGTAAGGTTTTTGCCAAAGTCATCTTAATGCGACTACACAAGTTAGCTGAGCGCATATATCCAGAGTCACAGTGTGGATTCCGAGCTGGCAGATCAACAACAGACATGATCTTCTCTCTCCGCCAGCTTCAGGAAAAATCAAGAGAGCAGAAAAGACCATTATATATCGCCTTTATAGACCTCACAAAAGCATTCGACCTGGTTAGTAGGGATGGACTCTTTAAAATCCTCCTGAAAATAGGCTGCCCTTCTAAAATGCTGGAAATGATAAAGTCATTCCATGACGGTATGAAGGGAACAGTCCAATATGCTGGAAGCACGTCACAGCCCTTTGATATACGAAGTGGCGTTAAACAAGGCTGTGTTCTGGCTCCGACCCTCTTCGGAATCTTCTTTGCCTTACTCTTGAAACATGCATTCAGAGATGCAACTGAAGGAATATGCCTTCACACTAGGTCAGATGGCCGTCTGTTTAATCTTTCAAAGCTGAAGGCAAAAACAAAAATCAGAAGGGTCACTATAAGAGACTTGTTGTTCGCTGATGATGCTGCAGTCGTCACTCAAAGCCAACAGGAGCTTCAGAGCTTGATGAATCGCTTCACTAAAGCATGCAAGGACTTTGGCCTCACAATAAGTCTAAAGAAAACGAATGTGCTGAGTCAGGATGTGGGTGCTGCACCAGTTATCACTATCGATAACTATGAATTGGCAGTGGTGCACTACTTCACATACCTAGGATCTACCATCAATGACAAACTTTCACTGGATACAGAAATCGACAGCCGCATTGGCAAAGCTGCAGCTACCTTTGCCCGCCTCACATCGCGTGTTTGGGGAAACTCTAAACTCACAATGAAGACCAAAGCTGCGGTATATAATGCCTGCGTCACCAGCACACTCCTATATGGCAGCGAGACCTGGACGACCTATGCTAAGCAAGAAAGAAGGCTCAATTTCTTCCATTTGCGGTGTCTACGCCGCATCCTCGGCATCTCGTGGAAAGATAAGGTGACAAATGTCGAGGTGTTGTCACGTGCTGGCCTTCAAAGTATGTATACGCTTCTTAGACAGCGCAGACTTCGCTGGCTTGGCCATGTTCGCCGCATGGATGATGGTCGCATCCCAAAAGGTATCTTCTACGGACAATTAGCAGATGGCAAGAGAACAGTTGGGCGACCACAGCTGAGGTTCAAAGATGTGTGCAAGAGAGATATGAGGGCACTGGACATGGATCCAGCAACATGGGAGGATAAAGCTGCTGATCGCACTACGTGGCGATGCTATTTACGGCGCCACCTCAGATTGGGCGAAGAGAGGCTCACACAAGAAGCAGAGGTGAGGAGAAAACGCCGAAAGGAGCACCAGGAAAATGGGCAGCTGAGGGCTGTCACCTCAGGGGCGCATTCCCATGGTCAGTTATGACTGAAGCGGGCTATTATTATGCAAGATTTAGATTTAAAACGCGTACCGGAATATAAAGCTTAACATTTTCTAAATTCTTTCCGCCTTGTCAGCACATACAAAAAAGGGCCTTCCGAATCTATACAACGTGATCAAGTGATTATCTTAAGAACTCACTGTCTGGGGGATAAAAGCCGATTTCGCAAGACAGGAATTATTTTTCAACCTGAAATACTCCCCATGCGGCACAAGGCAAAAAAAAAAAAAAAAAAAAAAAAACGTCGTTGCCGTCAAATTATATTAACAGTATACAAGTATTTGACGAAACGGTAAAGGCTAAGGCATAGATAATCATCACCATTTATCTTTTTTTTTCATGTGGAGCATATGGCGAGAGCAGCTGTTGCTGGAATTCTATTCCTTGTTGGATCGTTTTCTTTAGCATGTCCTGTTAGTGTTTGGTTGCTCATTCCACTCCTGTTCTTCTCCACGCTCACATCGGCCTCAGCACTCATCAAAACGAGCAAAATTCTTACTCCTTGATAGGGTTGGTTTCCCCAGATGTTGGGGTTGTATTTTTTGAGTAGCTGTCACTCAGCTGTTGATATCAAGATTGGCGAAGTTTTATAATTGTGCTCTTCCGATTCGTTCCAACCCCACGGGTTCTGTTATTTTGATTATAAATATTCTTCAAGAGGTAACTTATACCATTGTAGTAAGATCCCTGATACCCCGATCAAATAGATAAAATATTACTGCTTCTAAATTCAAAAACTATAGAGATAAAATAGGGAGTGTTGTTCAACATCGTCACCATAGCCCGCCGTCATGTTGGTTCTAACAAGCAGTACGCCATAGTAAACGATACACAGAAACGGTTAGCTTTTCCCCTCTCCGCAACACCCATTTCCTCTACAATAAACGGCTTTTGACAGATCGAAATGCATAATTAGTTTCAAACGGAGTGAGAGAATAAAGAAACGGAGGAATGAAACGAGAGAAGGAAAAATGCAACCTTGACAAGTGTTGGTTTTTTGAAATTCAAACTAGGACGACAGGCGACAGCTGACGTCACAGACTTGCTTAGTCTAACACTAAACGCGAATGAATGGTTGGGAGTTTGAAATAAAAACTACTTGGCCATAGTTACGCTGTTGCTAGGGGCATATTTTTTCCCAAAAAGTTAAAGTTAAATAAAGCAGTAGTGTCTGCTATTAAATGAGAGGAAACGCCACCGCTTGCCCTACCCCGTTCATTAGTAGCGCAGTTTGAATGTATAACCACTTAGATAGGGAGACGATTAGTATAAACACACAGACAGGCTCGCATTTCCTGTATACCGTGATAGTATTTCTGATGAAATCCTAACGCGTCGCTTCGTTTTGAAAACGAACGAGCAAGAGAGAGAGAGAAATGTAAGTGAAGGATTTGCATGGAAGCATATTTGAAAAGATAGCTTATGCAGTGTGATAGTGAAATACGGACAGGGGAGAGAAAGGGTGGCCCAATGAAACCTAGCTGAATAATAAAATAAAAGCAAGGACAGTTGACAAATAAAATGATAATATTTGTTTATTAGAAGATAATACTACCCATAATGTTATAATATTTTACAGTAAAAACGCTTAGATAATAACAGAATATGGTAAAGAGAAGACACAGAGACATACACATTGTAGTCCTCATTCAACTTTGCCCGTAGGGGAAAAAGGGGGTGAAACGGTACATTTTTGAAAGTGTAATTTTTTTTTGAAAAAAAGAGGCGAGTGGGCATAACATAATTCTATTGGCTGGGGTAAAATAGACTAAGAGGAGTGATAAAAACGATTTGAAACCAGCGTTAGTTGCCATTCGAAAATTAAAATCTCACAAGTAGTGTTAGCTTCAGACGCAAGGAATACATGACCAGTGCCTTCGCTGTTCTGCATCAGTGGCGATCTGAATGTGCCCATTGATCGCCGGTTAACCTACAAGTTGTGTATTATTTCATTGATGCGGTAAGATAAACATTTATATAAACCTTGTTATTGATATGTATTTGTATTATTGCATATGTATGTATTATTGAAGGGTAGAGGCTACAACAGAAAAGCACCAAACTAAACCTTTGTGTCATGCCACAAATATTATTAGGAAAGATTATTACCTTGTATTAAAGCCAGTCAGGCTTACATAAACTGTGGGAGTGAATGAAAAGACATAGTTGGGAATAAAAACTGACATTATTATGATGTAAGACCAGCAAACCACGGGCCGTCTTCAGCAAAGTCACAGTGTGTGCACATGACTTTATATAATTAACTATCATTTCTTCTATGACAAGGAATGTATCAAACGAATGTTTGAAGATTACCTGATGATGAATAGGGCACCAAATCAGATAGGAACGATAGCTATTTATTTAGCAACTTCACTGATCTTGAAAATGTTGATAATGTTTAATTGTTTAGAGATGGAGATAGGTGTATGATGTACTGAGGAGGCATTAATCCTCTGATTTCAGGGTTCTATCTTGAAACAATCAGTGAGCCACTTACCAAAATATACGTACTCCTGAAGCTGCAAGCTCGAGGCAAAAACTACCTGTTTGCCTTTATTCTAACGAGTCGGAAGCAGTATTCAGACGTTGCAGTCGGGAAGAAGGTGGTTGGGAGAAGGACATCACAAGTTCTACTACACAAAGTTAAGCCCAATTGTCCACGGGCGTGTGTTAGTTCATTTAACCATACTCTCCATCATTAATATATCAATCAGTTTTCTTGACATGATGATAACAGTCGTTCCTCCGAAGCGTGTCCATTCATAGGAGTTATTGCTTCATCAGAACACTTCCAGTCAGGAACAATTTATATTAATAATAACAGACACAGTTGTTGTTTTAAATTACTTTGATATAAATAAATTGCATTATCTTTTGAGTTTTATACAGTCCTGTATCCCAGGCATTGAGATACAGGCAAAATAAATTGTAAAAATGATTTTCACTCAAAATTTACTCAGCAACTTGTTTAATTACTTGTTCATTAAGTTATAGGCGTAGTTGTTGTCATTTTATTAACATTACATTGCATTTTACCATAGACACTTAGCCAGATAACATCCAGACACCATAACATCTAATTAGGTTCAAAATATATAGCAGATTGAGGTCGTAGGATGGTAGCAGACAGGTACCCTGAGAACAACTTCATCAACAATTAGATTCAGGGACTTGCATAGCTGACCTCACATCTGTAGACAATTAATACTTAACTGTTTAACATCAAAACCCACCACAACCATTTCTATTTCATTATACTTCTTCATAGTATAGTACAAGTATCTAGGATTACTTCTTATATATATATATATATATATATATATATATATATATATATATATATATATATATATATATATATATATATATATATGTATATATGTATATGTATATATATATATGTATATATATGTATATATATATGTATATGTATATATATATATGTATATATATATATATATGTTGTAGCGGGAGGTTATTTAAAATTATTTATATGTAAGAGTATGCCAGTAAAGAGTTCTGACCTTACAAGTAATACCCCAGTCTTAGAAATAAGCACTGGTGTATTGTTATCATAAAAATAGTCAGACTGTAAAAACCCTGGCCCAGTTGGTAAGAAGTAGTACCAGGATTTAAGGTGTCTCCTCCCTATGACTATCTTATGATTACTTATATTCTAGGGGATAAGTAAAATGAACATTCACTGAAACCACAAATGGAAGAAGTGAATAAATCCTCAGGTACAGTTAAAATAGTTTAATAATTACACTAATATTCTATTTCTACTAGTTGGAAAAGAGCATATATACATATATATAAAAGTATTCACACAATTACTATTATGGTCTGTTTATACTTCAAGATCTTAAATAATAAAGTTACTGAAATCACTGTTATTAGTCCTTTGAATTTAAGGATAACTGTCATCAGTTGACTGAGTTTCTGTATGGTTACTTATTGTTTTTCAACTATTGGCTGTTTCACATGTATAGGTGGTCAGTGTCAAACAGGACACTTATCTTTCCAACTTGATACTGCTGAAACTGTCCTTTGCTGATATCAGACTTGGTAGGCCCAACAGTAGGGATGCCAATGACCAGTTGAAGTTCACTCTTTGGGGTCCTGCACTTTGGTGGGATTGCCTCGGATGAACTACACCGGCTTCTGATACTGGACAGTCTGGTTTGAGTTATTTCATGGAACCTGCAACATATCAGCCTTGGCTAGTATCTGGCTAGACTTGTAGTTGACTAGCACAGATGTCAGACCAGTCAGTCATCAGATGTCACCGTTATACAATCATAGTAAGTAAGGACATCATTTCAGTGATATAGCATTAATATTAACATTTCAATTAAGTGTAACTGACTAGCACATAAGTCAGACAAGTCAGTCATCAGGTGTCAAAGTTATACAGTCATAGCAAGTAACATCAGTTCAATGATATAGAATTAATATTAACATATCAGTAATAAACATCATCTGGTTTATTCCGCTCCTATACATCCCTTCATATTCTATAACTTGATCCTTCCAAATCATATCAAGTACGAATTCAAATACTGATGCTATCCTTAGCATCTACACAAAAGTAATACATAAATAAAGAAAGTGAGTGACCACGTGATCAGGTTGCTTTCTACTGAAACTGGCTATAGAACACTCCAGTTTACTAGCTGTAAATGGGTACGAAGTTGTGCGCTCGAACTAGGGAAGGCAAAGGCAGCGAGGAAGGGGACTAGTCACCTTAACCTCGTAAACTGGGATCTTCCATGATGAAGTTTCTAACACTTCATTTCCCTATGACAATCTCTGCCATGGGACTGCCTTTATCTTCGTAAGCGATAAAGCAATATGATAAATATAACTTCATTAGGCCGTGGGGCTATTTGTGATTACTTTTTGTACAAGCAACACTCATCCATAATGCACATGAATAAATCATATTAAAATAATAATACGTTATATCAATGAATATTATACAGGCATATTTTGTGAATTCTGTATGAACCTGAAATAACAAATATTATACACGGTAGTTATCATAATTTCGCTTACCCTCAGACTTCAGATACTGGACTTAAAAATGTTTCTGGCGATCCGCTCACAATTCATGGGTCGTGGCGAAACTCTGCCTCCAGTCTGTCTGAACCCTCTTTCGTTGTCTGTAGCTCAGTTTACCGATACGCTTTAAATACGTATAGCGCGGACGTATCGGAGAGTACCGACGTCACAGCTTAAACCTAAGCCTGAAAAATCCTTCCCGAACAGTGATTTCGGCCGAACTGTGCGTCGACTGAAATTTTGCCTTTATCATTCTCGGCATATATAATATCCATATAGTTCCATCTTATCTAGTTTTATACAGCTGATAAAACTCTATCTTCCTATCCATGTAATTTCCCAAACTGTTATTTGTTGATTTTAATATTTAGAACAGAAGTGGGTTTACATGCTTTTAGCGTAACTGTGGGCAGCCGAAATACGCATATATCTCCGTAAATGAGAACTTCCTACCGTTCCATCTTATATGCAGTTATACACCATCCTTCCCTGTACTGAAATGTAAAATCCTTTTCATACGGATTCCCTTCTGTTTTTATTTATCGTTGGCGATTTCCTCTGTCCGATACACATTTCGCTGATACGCCGCCATTTTGAAAGCGGTCGTTCGATCGTAGACGGGTTTATAAATCTAACTGATCCCGTTTGCAATGACTTGAAACCAATTTTGCGACATAGCTCCCCCATATTTTAAGCTGGATGATATCTAGCTTAACTATTGGGTACAAGACAATTGCAAATCGACCATTCCGAGGTTAGTTTTCCTTCTTTCTATCCTCCTCAAGCTCTGTGGGATGGCGACTAAGAAAATCTGCGCCCACATTCTGTTTTCCAATAATATATTCATCCTTTACTATCTCTCTCCTTCCGGTTCGGCTTTTCATCCAGGCTCTTACTGCGTGTGAAACGGGGTCGGTAGGTTTCCCATGAAGTTTACCGCCCTCTTTTCGATGATAGTTGGATGTGGTTTTCCCTCGCAAATCCGTAGGTTTTTGATTTTCGCTACATGATTTGTTCCTTTTTTTCCAGCGCATGGGGTTCAGACTGCAATTGAACCTGTGTGGGATGTTTCCTTTCCCCTCCCGTGCAAATCTCGGGAGTACCCCTGATTGCTGGTTTGCTTGTAGATTTTTGATGAAGACTCTTCCGTCGACTTTCTGAATCTACATAGGTGCACTCTGGACAGGAATTTACATACTGATTTATGTCTTCCGTAATACCTGGCCAGTAGAACTGGGTGGCTATTCTTTGTTTTGTGGCACCATTACCCAGGTGTTCACTCAAAGTTGATATGTGTCCCCAGCCTATAACCTTATTCCTATAGGTGGATGGTACAACGATTTGACCATGACTTTTCGTCCCTCTTCCAGCTTTCCTGTACAAGAGTCCATGTTCCATATAGAAATGTCCTTTCCTTGGAGCTTTATGTGTTTTTGATAATTTGCCAAAACAAGGCTTCAACGTGCTGTCTGCTTCTTGAGCCCGTTTCATTTCAGTTGAATGAAATTTTACGTTGGTGTCCCTCTCTATGTTCCTGGAGTCAGCCTTGGTCTGGATTCCTGCCATAACCATAGGTTTTACAGGGTCTCCTAAGAAAACATATTTACGCCCCAACATTAGGGGGTAAAAGGGATCATCTATCACAGCTGCATTTATCTCCCCTTCCACATAGCGACAACTGACATGAATCTTTGCTATGGGTAATGTAAGGGGTGATGTTCCTTTTAGTGGCCCTTGAATCTCTACTGTTTCTGTGGTGATTTGTTCAGGGCACACCAGAGATGCACACACGACTGCGTCATAGGACAAACCTGTGTCATACATTCCTGTGACTTGTTTGCCATTCACAGTCACTATCTCCTGGGTAGGTGGGTGATGGAGGCTATTCTGACTCACAGTCAGTTCCTTCCTAACAGAAGTCCTCACCTGTAGACATGCAGCATGATGAAGGGGTTTTTTCCTCCCACATTCATCAGTGTTGTGGTTGCTCATCTTACAAAATTTGCACCACTTATCTCCCTGTTTGTAGGGTTTCTTTTCCTGAGTCTGAGGGTTCTTGTCCTTATTATCAAATCTTTGCTTGTTTCTGTATGGTTGATCCTTCTGGTCAAAATCGGTATTCTGCGGTGGTGGCTTATATCCTTCTACCTGCTTCCTTTTTGTTCCTACCAATTCAGCTTGAGCTGCTTGGTATCTCTCTGCACATTTCAAAATGTCTTCCAGCCTCTCTGCTCCTTGTTCCATAAGGAATTTCCTCATTTCTTGAGACATGGAATCTTTCACTTGCTCTAACATAACCATTTCTTTCAGATCCTCGTAGGTTTTCTGATACTTACCTAAACTACTCCATTTCAACAAATACGTTTCTAGCCTAGCTGAGAACTGGTTATATGTTTCTCCAGGTAGAGGTTTAGAAGTTCTAAATTTCTTCCTATATGCCTCAGAGTTCTTTTCATACCGGATCAGTAAGGCTTGCTTTAGTATTTCATAATTTTCCTGATCTTCTTTGGGGAGTTTCAGAAACACATCATATGCAATACCTCTCAATCCCTGGGATAACTTTAGACTCCATTTTTCCTTTTCCAGTCCATATGTAGAGGCTAGCCTTTCATACCTATCCAGGTACGACTCAATTGCGTCCTCCTTTTCAACAAATGGATCTAGGTGGAAGTTCATGGCCCCATTTGCTGTGTTCTGAAAAGAGCTATTCGCAGAATGAGGTGAGCTATTACCATGGGTGATAGTCCCAGCCTGAAGTTCAAGATCAAGCTGTCTCATTTTCAGCTCATGGTCTCTCTCTGCTTGTAACCTCCTTTCTTCTCTCTCAGCTTCTAATTTCTTGGCTGCTCTCTCCGCTTCTAATTTCTTGGCTTCTCTCTCTGCTTCTAATTCTAATTTCTTGGCTTCTCTCTCTGCTTCTAATTCTAATTTCTTGGCTTCTCTCTCTGCTTCTAATTCTAATTTCTTGGCTTCTCTCTCTGCTTCTAATTTCTTTGTTTCTCTCTCTGCTTCTAATTGCTTTGCTTCTCTCTCGGTGTACTTTTCACATTCCGTCGTGACATACCGGATCAGAGCGTCACCATCCATGCCAAGCTCTTTTCCCACCTGCAGTGTAGCCGACCTAAATTTGACCAAGTCAGCCATGATGTATCTGTAGTCTAGTAGGGCAAGCGATCTTACTCCAACTAATTTACTACAATATAATTAACTTAGTTAAAATTAAAGTTAATTAAACTGACTTCACCATATATGAAACAGCTTTCTTTATCTGTACTCAATGGTACTCCTAAAAATATAATTATTTCCTACTATGTTACTCTTTCCAAAAAATTTTACAAAACAAAATTTTCTACACAGCAGAAATGGAAAGTTGGCTCAGGAATATCAAAGATATATCCCGCAGACGAGCCCCCACTGTAGCGGAAGGTTATTTAAAAATTATTTATATGTAAGAGTATGCCAGTAAAGAGTTCTGACCTTACAAGTAATACCCCAGTCTTAGAAATAAGCACTGGTGTATTGTTATCATAAAAATAGTCAGACTGTAAAAACCCTGGCCCAGTTGGTAAGAAGTAGTACCAGGATTTAAGGTGTCTCCTCCCTATGACTATCTTATGATTACTTATATTCTAGGGGATAAGTAAAATGAACATTCACTGAAACCACAAATGGAAGAAGTGAATAAATCCTCAGGTACAGTTAAAATAGTTTAATAATTACACTAATATTCTATTTCTACTAGTTGGAAAAAGAGCATATACATATATATAAAAGTATTCACACAATTACTATTATGGTCTGTTTATACTTCAAGATCTTAAATAATAAAGTTACTGAAATCACTGTTATTAGTCCTTTGAATTTAAGGATAACTGTCATCAGTTGACTGAGTTTCTGTATGGTTACTTATTGTTTTCAACTATTGGCTGTTTCACATGTATAGGTGGTCAGTGTCAAACAGGACACTTATCTTTCCAACTTGATACTGCTGAAACTGTCCTTTGCTGATATCAGACTTGGTAGGCCCAACAGTAGGGATGCCAATGACCAGTTGAAGTTCACTCTTTGGGGTCCTGCACTTTGGTGGGATTGCCTCGGATGAACTACACCGGCTTCTGATACTGGACAGTCTGGTTTGAGTTATTTCATGGAACCTGCAACATATCAGCCTTGGCTAGTATCTGGCTAGACTTGTAGTTGACTAGCACAGATGTCAGACCAGTCAGTCATCAGATGTCACCGTTATACAATCATAGTAAGTAAGGACATCATTTCAGTGATATAGCATTAATATTAACATTTCAATTAAGTGTAACTGACTAGCACATAAGTCAGACAAGTCAGTCATCAGGTGTCAAAGTTATACAGTCATAGCAAGTAACATCAGTTCAATGATATAGAATTAATATTAACATATCAGTAATAAACATCATCTGGTTTATTCCGCTCCTATACATCCCTTCATATTCTATAACTTGATCCTTCCAAATCATATCAAGTACGAATTCAAATACTGATGCTATCCTTAGCATCTACACAAAAGTAATACATAAATACAGAAAGTGAGTGACCACGTGATCAGGTTGCTTTCTACTGAAACTGGCTGTAGAACACTCCAGTTTACTAGCTGTAAATGGGTACGAAGTTGTGCGCTCGAACTAGGGAAGGCAAAGGCAGCGAGGAAGGGGACTAGTCACCTTAACCTCGTAAACTGGGATCTTCCATGATGAAGTTTCTAACACTTCATTTCCCTATGACAATCTCTGCCATGGGACTGCCTTTATCTTCGTAAGCGATAAAGCAATATGATAAATATAACTTCATTAGGCCGTGGGGCTATTTGTGATTACTTTTTGTACAAGCAACACTCATCCATAATGCACATGAATAAATCATATTAAAATAATAATACGTTATATCAATGAATATTATACAGGCATATTTTGTGAATTCTGTATGAACCTAAAATAACAAATATTATACACGGTAGTTATCATAATTTCGCTTACCCTCAGACTTCAGATACTGGACTTAAAAATGTTTCTGGCGATCCGCTCACAATTCATGGGTCGTGGCGAAACTCTGCCTCCAGTCTGTCTGAACCCTCTTTCGTTGTCTGTAGCTCAGTTTACCGATACGCTTTAAATACGTATAGCGCGGACGTATCGGAGAGTACCGACGTCACAGCTTAAACCTAAGCCTGAAAAATCCTTCCCGAACAGTGATTTCGGCCGAACTGTGCGTCGACTGAAATTTTGCCTTTATCATTCTCGGCATATATAATATCCATATAGTTCCATCTTATCTAGTTTTATACAGCTGATAAAACTCTATCTTCCTATCCATGTAATTTCCCAAACTGTTATTTGTTGATTTTAATATTTAGAACAGAAGTGGGTTTACATGCTTTTAGCGTAACTGTGGGCAGCCGAAATACGCATATATCTCCGTAAATGAGAACTTCCTACCGTTCCATCTTATATGCAGTTATACACCATCCTTCCCTGTACTGAAATGTAAAATCCTTTTCATACGGATTCCCTTCTGTTTTTATTTATCGTTGGCGATTTCCTCTGTCCGATACACATTTCGCTGATACGCCGCCATTTTGAAAGCGGTCGTTCGATCGTAGACGGGTTTATAAATCTAACTGATCCCGTTTGCAATGACTTGAAACCAATTTTGCGACATATGTAAATATCTTTATATATATTTGTAAATATATATATATATATCTATATATATATATATATATATATATATATATATATATATATATATATACTGAAGCACATTAAAAACGCACCACTATTATATATACTGATGCCGAGAAGCTGGCAAAAAAAAAAAAGTGTGGGAATGGATTTTCCCCGTGTTTGCCATGAGGTAGAGAGCGAATGGCTGCTGGAATGGAAAGTGCAAGATTCAACCCACGGGTGTGTGTACATACTACATGAAAACGATGAAAGTTACACGTGCAACACGATTCCCAACAGCTATGACCCTGAAAATGTGTACGCGTTCTGGCAGTATACTCGGTATAAAAAGGCCGTTGAGACAAAACACCCAGTACATGTGCTTGAAATGCCACGACTATCTGAAAACGACCGCCAACGAGCCATTGGTATGTTGGAGACCGGAATGAGCTCGCGGGCCATTGCCAGAAGGATGAATTGCCACCACAGCACTATTGTACGTCTCAATGAACGTTACGGAACCACTGGCAGTGCCCGGGATAGACTTCGGAGTGGCCAACCACGAGTTACTACCCCTGCGCAAGATCGTCATATTGTGCTGAGTTACCTAAGGAATCGTTCTCTCCCGGCAAGTTAAACAGCAAGAGCAATAGTTGGTCGACGTGGGCAAGTCTCTCGAATGACAGTCATACGACGATCAGAGATACAGGCCTTACTGCAAGACGACCTTATGTTGGGCCAAACTTGACTCACAGACATCGTTAGCAGCGCCTGCAATGGGCAGAGCAACATATCAGATGGACTAGACTGCAGTGAATGCTGTCCTATTCACAGACGAGAACAGATTCAACATATCCTTTGCAGATGGACGTATGCGGATTTAGCGACGGTGTGAAGAGCGCTTTGCAGATTGCTGTGTCAACCGATTTCGAGGTGGCAGTATTCACATTTGGGGAGGATTCAGTTTTCACCATCGCTTGCCTCTTCACGTCTTCCGTGGAAATGTTAATGCTGTGACATATCGAGATGAGGTTTAGGATGCACTGGTTGCTCCTGCGTTCACAATTTATCCAGACTTGCAGCTTCTCCAGCAGGATAACGCACGTGCATTTTTTTGTATTTTTGGTTTTCTCCCTTGCCTGCACAGAATGCAATGAATTTCATAACAATCAAATGTACAAATTAATGACCAGCATGGATTCATAGGAAAATGAATAAAGATTCCAAATATGTAAACTTGTACACACTTATATTTACATTTCACACTCTGTTCCTGGATTATACAGGTGGTGCGTTTTTAATGTGCTTCAGTATATATAAATATATATATATATATATATATATATATATATATATATATATATATATATATATATATATATATATATATATATATATATATATATATATATATATATATAGTATATATATATATATATATATTATATATATTATTCTATTTTAAAATATATATATATAATATATATATATATATATATATATACTGTTCAAAAAAAAAAGAAACGCAACATTATTGCAGTGGTAATGGACACCAAATTTCAAACTTGTACCACAATTTTATTTTACGGAATTAATGTTTCAATCTTGGCATGAAGAAACTTTCACAATGAAATGATGTTCATTAAATTTGGTTTGGACTTTTATTCTTTGCGACTGAGGCCTCCGTTTCAGTAAGGTGTATGGCCTCCTCTATCAGATAACGACATCTCCTTGACATGGATCCGATTAGCCGTTGGATCTGTTGTTGTGGGATGGCTGCCCACTCTTCCCGTAGTGCAAGAGACAACTGTCGGAGATTGGCTGGAGCCGCGTCTCGCTGGCGGAGTCGTCTGTCGAGTTCATCCCATAAGTGTTCTATGGGGTTCATGTCTGATGACATGGCTGGCCACGGAATGGTCTGGACGTTGTTGTCAGCGAGGAACTGGGTGGCGAGTTGTGCCACATGAGGTCGAGCGTTATCCTGCTGAAAAATCGACCCTCGTGCAGCCAGAAGTGTAAGGACGTGAGGACGAGGAATTTCAGCGACGTATCGTTGGGCATTCAGGCGTCCTTCAATTTGCACCAGGTCACTTCTTCCCATGAAGTTGGTCGCCTCCCACATCAGTACACCTCCACCACCATGTGGAGGAGCCTCATCAACGCTGTTCTGGGCGTAGCGCTCATGGACTCTGCGGTAAACTCTTCTCCGTCTATCGTATCGCTGGAGCACAAAAATGATTCATCACTAAACCAAACCCGTCTCCAGTCATTCCCAACGGTCCATTGACGATGCTGGTTCGCCCACTGCAGTCGGTTCTGGCGATGCCGGTCCGTAAGAACAGGACCTCTGTAGGGTCTTCTAGCCCAAAGACCAGAGTCGTGCAGCCGGTTCCTGACCGTTTGATCTGAAATTCGACGAGCTGCTGACATTGACTGGACTGTGGAGGACGCAGATGCAAGTCGATTCCTGAGGTGACGCAGCCGTATGAAGCGGTCTTCGGCAGGAGTTGTCATCTTGGTCTTCCACTGCGCGGCCGGTCTGCCACTGAGCCAGTTTCTTGAAATCGCATCCAAAGGCGACTAATGGTCTTCTAACCACATTAAATTGTCTGGCCACTACACTTTGTGACTGTCCAGTCTGTAAACGTTCAATGATGATGAGTCGTTGTTCTGTAGTGAGATGAGCCATACTTGCGCATTGAATTTTCAACTGAATTTATTCGAGGAGCGTCAATCTTTTATAGGCATTCAATAATATGGTCAGAGAGTTTTGTGTTCAGTAAGTTTCACGGGATTCTCATGAACCAGTCACGAGTTATTGTCAAAAATGTTGTTTTGACCTTGACCTCTTTCATGACCTCACGAATCATGAGGTGAGTACAATTCAGGTAACCACGAGAAGTTAATGTCCAGGTGGACACAGTCGATAGGTTGACTGATGTCCAATCAGCGAATATCTTT
Source organism: Oreohelix idahoensis (assembly GCA_024509875.1). NCBI lineage: Eukaryota > Metazoa > Mollusca > Gastropoda > Stylommatophora > Oreohelicidae > Oreohelix > Oreohelix idahoensis. The sequence goes on from JAMPIV010009777.1 coordinate 57,496, forward strand.
TATAAAAGTAACACCAACAAAGTTGCGTTTCTTTTTTTGAACAATATATATATGTACTACTGGACAAAAGTTAAGGGCCGCCATTCAGTTTAGACAAGGTTTATATAATTCTTCGTGAGCAGGGTCGATTTTCCAAATGTCCGGTAGCTAGAAATCTCTCAAGAAGTCTCTGAATGGTAGAGTGGGACACTGCTAAACGTCTTGCAACATGACGAACAGATTGACCATCCTGAATCCATGCCATGGCTCGACCACGGTCTACAGTGCTGAGACTTCTCCTTGGTGGCATGGCTAATGCAGTGATCATTTCGACCACTTGTCATACTGATTTATTGCATATCAACGGTGAACACTCTTTACCGATGATCATTTTCCACGTGCATTCAAATTCAGCTCACTTTTTCACCTTTTGAACTAGTGGGGCGTGTTGCAAAAACCACGAGTTTTTGCAGCAACAATGGCAATTTTCACGTGCGGGTTAAAGTGACCCAGTTTTTGGACATTTAAAAAAAAAATTAACCGAGTGCACACAGAAATGTATACACATTTCTCTGAGCTCAGTTTTAATGACATTTTCACTTGTCTTTACAGTTTGCCAATCAATTATATAAACCTTGTCTAAACTGAATCTTCTTCTTCTTCCGTCCTTAGCCAACGACCGTCAAAGCAGTCAGTGGCCATTACGCCTAGTGGCGTCTTAGGGCAACAGCAGTCTAGCTTTTTCTTTTGCCATTGTTTCCCATCCGTCGCTAGTCACTTTTCATAAAAATGGCAACGGCAAATCAACCCATTTGCTGTTGTTTCCGTAATCGAAGTGACTAGCAAACGGGTGATCATCTAAACTGAATGGTGGCCCTTAACTTTTGTCCAGTAGTAGTAGTATATATATATATGTGTGTGTGTGTGTGTATGTGTGTATGTATGTATGTATTTATGTCTGGTGTCTTCTTCTTCTTCCGTCCTTAGCCACCGACCGTCAAAGCAGTCAGTGGCCATTACGCCTAGTGGCGTCTTAGGGCAACAGCAGATAGGTTTTCTTTGCCATTGTTTCCCATCACGCCTATTGGCGTCTTTAGGGCAATGGCAAATCAATCCATTTGCTGTTGTTTCCGTAATCGAAGTGACTGGCAATCGGGTGATCAGCCCGTTGGTATGTATGTATGTATGTATGTATGTATGTATGTATGTATATATATATATATATATTATATAATATATATAGGAATATATATATATATATATATATATATATATATATATATATATATATATATATATATATATATAAGACTCACTCTTAATCTGGGTGGGGGTAGGTGCTAGCTGGCTACCTCCCACTCGTTGGGCATTTTATCACTGTTTCGTGCTGGTTTTTAACTAAATAAGCAATGACTCGTGTACACTAAGAGGACCACACAAACACTGGGTGACAAAAGAAAATAAAGCTTCTAAACAGCTAGATACCTTTTGGTGCTAAGGATCATGGGAGGGATCTTATTTGCAATAGTGGATTTTTTGTTTTTGTGTGTGTTTGTGTGTGTGTGTGTGTGTGTGTGTGTGAGTGTGTGTGAGTGTGAGTGTGTGTGAGTGT
>JAMPIV010009778.1:0-133840 GCA_024509875.1 Oreohelix idahoensis
GAGTTCATACCCTGGCCCCCAATATTGAGACGATATTCCTAGATTTGTGGCGTTTTTGGTCCCATCTTGTCCGCTAATGAAGAGAGTGTCCCATTTCTAAGATTTGGCTTCTTACTGTTTCGGTACTAGAGCCGGTTATAACCTTTGTTCAGGTTGCATGTTCTACGATAAATACACCATCCTAGAAAAATGTCCCCGTTGTGTCTGGGGTCCGTAGCCATGGGCAGTTTCCTAAAGCAGGCTCCAAAGTAAGGGTACTTTTTGTTTGCGCCCTTTAAGTTCGCTTAGGTAACAAATGTGTGAACGCCCAGAGCTCCCTGTCTCCTTCTTGGTTTGGCCTTATGTTCTTACTGCTGCCACAATTGGCTCTTTCCGTTTTTTTTATTTCCCAATAAAACACATATCTACATCCAAATTATGACTTGGTAGATCGGGTCATCCATAAAAGCCGCTTTGATACACACCTCTGACAAAATCAGAGTGAATCTCCACTAATGCGATGGGGAAGCATCATGTGGTGGCATCTCCTTTGAAAACTCAACAAAGTTTGACGGTTTCTTCCTGTCTCTTGACCGGGTTTGACCAATGTGTTCTTGCTACAAAGCAGATCCAAATGACAAACTGTATTAAACAGACAATATGTTGAAGACCCGTTTTCAAAATAACAGTTCTCTCGCGTTGATGGCCTCTCCCCCCTCAGGTTGAGAATCACTGCTGACAAAAATTCTTCCTTGCGATACTGTTTGGCAAGCATCCGATGCGATGAGGCCCGGTGTGCTCGCTCTGATCATGATGTAACCTTGTGCAGGGTTTTCCCCTTTGTCAATCATGTCCTTTCTGGTCCGCACTGCCAGTAGAACGGTTGGGTTGATCAGACTGTTTGTTGTTAGTGGGGTACCTGTTTTTATAGAACTCGGATTTTTCCGGAGGGGAATTCTGGGGTCCAGTTTCTCTGTGGTTATGGTGGTGAGAAGAATGGGAAGACTGTTCTAGATTATCTTTCCGAGATGGCTCTTCTGTCGGTTTACGTTTTGTGGCCGGCTTTTCGGCCAGCGCATTGTGATATCGCTCAGACTTTTCCAACATATCTTCCAGCTTTTCTGCGCCTTGTTCCGCCAAAAATCTACGGGTGTCACTTGACAAAGTGTTCTTTATTTATTCGGTTACAACGAACTCCTCAAGTCCTTCATAGGTATAGGCAAGCTGTGAAAGCTCCCGGCACTTTGTCAAGTATCCCTTCAGACTAGAAGAGAACTGGTGAAAATTTTCGGTGCTCTCCTTTCTGCTGTTACGGAACAGTTGCAAAAATTTGCGAGCGTTCATTTCAAAACGCTCAAGTGAAGCCTTCTTCAACATGTCGTAATTGTCTTGTTGGCTGCTTTCCAGTTTCGCGTAAACATCATACGCACTACTTTTTGAAGCCTGAGAAAGCTTTATACACCAATGCGACCTCTCTAAACCGTACAGATTTGCCATTCTCTCAAATTTTTCTAGATAGCAGTATATTTTATCATTGGGGCTTGGGAAAGATTCAAGGGCAAAAGACATAGCTGCTAATTGAGGAGATGGAGTGTTGGAAGGATCAGTTAGCTGTGACTGAGGTAGAGAGTCTCCGTTGGTGGAGGTAGAGGCAGCACCACCACTTTGGACCTCTAGAGTTTTGAGCGCCAGTTCGTGCTGTCGTCGTTGCTCATTTTCTCTTTCCTCATGCTGCCTTTCTTTCTCTCTTTCCTCATGTTGTCTCTCCTTCTCTCTTTCGTTCGCCCTGCGAGCTTCCATTTCTGCCTCAATTTTCTTCTGTTCTAATTGACGATTTTCTGCTTCTTTCCTCTCCGCATCATATCTGTCAAGTTCTTCGTTGACAAACGCTTTCGCTTCTTCTCCTTGTAATCCCTCTTCCCTTGCTTCCTCTCTGAGCATTTGCCTAAGCTTTGCACGCTCTGCCATTGTAAATAACTGACTGGGTCTTACCCGAGAAAGAAAGAAGAAAAAGGAAACACTGGTTCCCTACCAATTAAGAGAAAAATACAGAACAGAAAATACTGTTATTAATCTGAGATACCTCCTTCTTATTATCAGTTATCTAAACTATCGCTGCTATTATCTGGCAATTAAGGCTCCTAATGCAAACGACTACGCCACAAAGATGATAGATCAGACCAATCAACTGACCAAAACAAAAAAAAAAAACTATCTACTACAGTGGAAACAAAAAAAAAAAAATTATATTTCAATATTTTTTTTTTTAATTGTAAGGAGAAAAAAGAATCCCCCTAAATTTTAAGTCCACCTACAAGTTTCACTCCCTGAAGTCAGTTAGGGTAAGGGAGGCAATTAAACTGGACGAGAAAGTCCGAACCGCGCTCCTTAGCTTAGCTCAAAACACCTCTTGCTTAAAAAAAACCCTGTGGTTGTTACACAATCACACGCTACCAGCGGCCTAGTATTACAAAATCAATACATAACATAACTCCGACAAAGATCACCCTGTACATCAGATTATATATATATATATATATATATATATATATATATATATATATATATATATATATATATATATTATATATATATATATATATATATATATATAGTTATATATTCTAACACTGCTGTGGAAAAACAATTGATATATTTGTGTAGTCAGCAAGCCAGTAAAACCAGATCGTTTGTCTAGGGGAATATTATTTTTTAATTATACTAAAATCTCACGTCACAATAACACTCTTGCTCTATCTAGACTAAAGAACGTTTTTTCCAGATTAAAATTCAATCCTACGGACGAGCCGACATTTGTCGTAGATTTCGATAGGTGATTAAGAACAATGTTAGGTCCCTTCTGAATAGAACTGACAAAGGTGATGACTCAGTGCGAGATAAGGTAAACAGATAGATTTCACTAGTGAGTTGGTGAAAAGGTAAAGTCTGTCCCTGGATTTGAGAAAACTTCTCTAGCCCAGCCTATCGGTTACGACTAAAAATATTGTTGTTCCGACAGTTCCCTTTCTATATATATATGATATATATATATATATATATATATATATATATATATATATATATATCCACCACTCACATACACACACACACAGATAAGTGACGACAGTTAGACGCACAAACGTGAAAACTATACTAATGGAATGTGGATGTTGGGACGAGCTGACCAACACAGAAAATACAGTTTATGTAAATTGTATTTACCATAAAGAAAAAAAACTTCACAACATATATATTACCATATATCGAATATAAAGAAAAATCATAGGGGTACAGAATTAATACAGAAATAGACCCATAAGTACTATCTCCCCCTGTTGATACAAGATCCCACAAAGAGAAGTTAATTAACCCCCCAAAAGGTCAAAAGATTAGCACTATGGAATAGACCCCTTTTGACTATACTGTAAAGAACAGAGTATTTACGTTATTCTAATTTCTGAGAAAAAAAATTGAACAGTATTTAGCAAAACACATAAGAATAAGAAATATACAAAAGTGAGTACATGGATTATAAAATAAAAGAGTTCCTCATATCCTGCTTTCTTTCTTTCCATACAACCGTGGCCACGTTCATTCGTTCTTACCTAATACTTGATTTGCAACTTCTGGAACAATCTTTAGGACACACGCACACAGCAAATCCAGTGTTATTTTGGCAAAGAAAACCCCAGTTCCTCAAAGGCAGATTAAATCCACTTATCCGGGGAACGTTCACGTTGTTACTTTTATTTAGGATTTCTGTTTATGTCACATTAATTAGTCCAGGTAAGAAATTTTACAGTGCTCACAGTGCCAGTAGCTTGAGATTTCCAGTACATAGGAATGGCAGGTCGGTAACTTCTCTCAGTATAAAAATTCCTTGTCACACCACAAATGGTCAAACGTCGGGAAATGTTAATGTTGGTTATGTCGCCACAACGGGCTGAATGTAAATGAAATTGGGAAAAAGAAAATCTGGATCTATAGCCCAGTTTACAAAGTCACTCTTAATGTTCTTTGGGTTGGTACTCTGTCTCTTTCTGGGTGTAAACACAAATCCAGACAGGTTTACCTTGAAGACCCAGATACTAAGTAAAAAATGTTCTTTATATGGTTATTCTCAGATTTATATGGAAGCCGCTGGTAGGGTTTTGGATTTGACCCAGTACTGTGTATAGGAAGAAAAAAATATACAAAATACTTAACCACCACATAATATTCTCAATCCTATTCTAAACCTGCGTAAAATATAATATATTTATCCACTTCGGTTATTAAACTTTAATTGAAACTACAAGCCTAGAGCTTATATGATCGTTTAGAAACTCCCATGAAGTAAATTCAAGTCATATACAAAATTAATCATCATGAATTAGAAATAAATATATATTTCGTCAATACTCATAATGAACAGTGCATTTACTAGTTGATTAAAATATCCCTTACTGGTTAAATAGCAATTAATTAAATCGACGCTACAGCCGGAACAAGTTAGCTATAACTCATTTTTAATTCGCTAGCCCAATAAGCACAAAAATCCTAGTGGAATAAAAATGACGGACTTAACCATTAAATCACTCTACACAGAAAAATCTTAGTGAAATAAAATACGGACTTAACAATTAATCACTCAAACTTCTAGTATAAGTATTTACCACAAACACAGAATCAAAACGATCTCCAATAGAAAAACTAAGTAATTCCACTGTTATAAGGGATCTTAGAATTCGAAGCTACATGTTCTTTGAAATTTTTTTCGGTACTGAATGGATAAATTGAGGTTAAAGGCAGAGAAATATATATATTAAATTGGAAGAAATTCACTAGCACTTGCTAATTCTGACGCCTTCGCTCAGATTTCGGGCTTTACTTCGCTCAATTCTGAATCAGAGGAAAAAAATCACACTTTTACCGCTCGCAGACTCTTGCAATCGAGCGAAACCCGTCCTTTGATCTGGCGATTCTCACCGTGTTTAATTACGTTCCGAACAAACGGAGGTAGGGGGAGTAACTGTGATTATCTGCCCTTGGTTTTCAGATTAAGTCCCCCTGACCAATGTCTACCGAAAACTACGTCTAACTACATTAGCTTATCTTCCCCTGAGAACGTGCACTAATAGACAGGGACGACTTTTTGAAATAGTCGCCCTTGTTTTCTACAAATCTACCACCGCGTCCCCTCTCTAACGCGTTTCCGTCTACCTGTACGACAGTAGAGAAAGCAAAAATAAGGCGTGGCAAAAATAAGAATGTAACAAACATCGAACAACCAGGGGTTTAGCAAATAGGTCTGTTGGTAAACATTCCTAAAACAATAGGGAATGGAAATTAAAATAGGCGTGCTAAATTAAGAAAGAGACAGATATCTGAGTGTAGGAGGGCTTTACGTTAACAAACCGTGCGTAAGGAAGCAAGGTGAAAGAAAAATGTAGATAATATGAAGTCTATTTTCATAATATCCTCTTTCACAACCACAACTGCAGCCCCCTCCCCATTGCAGGAAATGTGCACAAATCTGTCATATGCTCTTGCAGCATAGGTTTATGTAGCTATTTGTATTACATTATGACTGGGAGCCCCATGCAGAGCCTCATACTAGTGGCCTTCTACGACACACTTGAGGTAGTAGTAGGCCTGTTCTTTCTTTGTGTCATAAGAATCCCCGGGAACTGTACGGAACCGTAAGCAAGTAATTCAGAAAATTCAGCTCAAGCCAGCCAAGACAGAAACAAAAACGCCCTCTATAAAGGAAGCTAATGACACAACATAGAAGAAAAATGAAGTTTGGACAACTGACTGATAATGTTTTTTTTTTTGTTTTTTTTTTTTTTGTTTGTTTTATAAGAACAACTCCAGATTTGGGCACCTGGAATGGTCGGACATTTAGATTCTAAGAAAAAAAAGAGGTAAATGGAATGTGAGGATCGCTCTTAGAAAATTGTCGCTACAGCATGGCGACTTATGTAGCAGCCTGGGCAGTGATATGAAAATATGAACACGAACGGCATGAAGAGCATTCATTGCATTTGGAAAATAGGTCTATGGAAATCAAGTCCAACACAAAAACGAGAATGTTCAACTCAAATATCACATGAGGACTACTATACGTCTCTGAAACATGGGTGGGGGGGGGGGGGGGGGGGGGGGGGGGGGGGGGGTGGGGGGGGAGGGGTGGGGTGGACATTTTAACCACGAGGTAACATACTTATACATATGTGCTTGCATAAAATAGTGCAGTGGCAGGCAACCCAGGAGCTGTTGTGATCTACTTTAGAAATGCTGAGTTCTCTAAAGATCTCCTAGATGAAATCATGTCTATTTTCAGGTTTCACAGTGTTTTTGGAGTTAGCAGTAATGTCAGCTTGTATGTAAGTTTGATCACTACCAGGCGTCTGCTTCCTACAGTTCCATCAACAGAGCGGCGGATAAATCAAACTAAATGACAGTTTACCCACTGTTGACTTGACTTCAATCAAAAGATAGCGTTCCTGTCTAGCGTACTTCATGACTAAAGTGAATGTTAGTACGCTAGGTCACTGGGAACGAGGAAAATGTAAACTGGGATACTGCGCCGTTAAATGCTGGTGAGAGAGAACTGGTCCCAAATTTCCCAGACTTAATAATTCTTACTTTTCCTTCCAACGCCTAGACATCTACCACATCATCCCCTGTAGTCTACCGGTAGGTAACGATCGACTTGTTGCTGAGCTCTTGAATAGAGGGGCTGGAATGGCATGACAAGATGGCCAGGGTGGAGCTGATTGACAGATTTAGACAAATACATTTAAACAAGATGACAGACAAATATATTGGCCTTGGATAGGACATACACTGAGGAAACTAGTTTATAGCATCACACGGCAGTTGTTGCGGCTATCCCAGAGCATGAGAAATAGAGGAACGAAACTCACGGAGAGAGGACTTGGAGTAAGACTTACTAGGGGTGGATAAGACGTGAAAAGACATTGGACGAATGGCACATGATACAAAGGCTTGATGTGAACTTGTGGAACGCATATGCTCCACCATGAGTTCATGGTTAATTAGTATCTCCTAATCCAAGTAACACTGGCTTGTTAGCTCGGTGGGCTCGAGGTGGGATTTTTTAGACCGCAAAAGGCTCTGGGGTCGACCCAGCCTCATGAATTGGGTACCAGATCAAATCTGGGAAGGAGAAGGCGGCCGGCGTGATGCTGACCACATCACTTCTAGTGTGCCGATGGTCAAGAAAATATTGGCCTAACACCATATTCCCAATATGCCTCAATGGGCGTGTAACGGGATCCTTTACCTATACCTTTTTTACTCCATGTAACCGCTGCCTGTATAGCATTCATTTTGTACCAATATCAAAGCTGTGTATTCTTCACTATTCACCTTACCACTTCTCCAGCCAGCCAGCCAGCACACACCCAGACATACCCCCATATGCTTTGCAACTTTATTGAACTACTGTACATCTATGACTGAAACCCAAATCTTTTTTCTTTTAATTATCTTGTTTTTTTCATTTCTGTCATCCTGTGTGATCTTTTCCAACTCTCGAGCACTTTGTTGAACTCTTGACGCGTCCATCTTCTCTCTCCCGGTGTGGACATAAATCTGAAGTCTCGTCACATTTACCATTGCCCCAGGGAGCTTTGATAATGTTGCCCCTCCTAAGAGGAGTCGGTCAGGACCGGTGAACTGAAAATGTATTATCAGGAATGCTTTACTTGGCTAGGCGTTGAAGTCGCGAGGTGAGAGAGAACAGAATGGCAGTCACAAACGTTTGCTTGTATCACTGACCCGCACTTGTACATAAATTTAATAAGTTTTTTATATTCGCTTGTTAGCTTTGCAAAATTGATGTCTGTTGTGTGTGTCTGTGTGATTTTTAGAGTATGCATATTATCTAATACGTTAATTAATTAATATCTGACTAAAATGGAAAGACTTCTCACGAGCTGAGAGCAAGAACTGTGGCAGTCCCAAACGTCCATATAACTTTCTGTTTACCCAACGCCCCGGTGACAGAGCGATGCACTCCATGTGTGTACTGTCAGTTCAGTGAATGAGATCTGACGTTGTGTGAGCACTGTGTCAGACTAAACCATTTCGCTGTCCGAGTATTGGTCTTCACTTTGTCGGATACGTTCAGGTGTGAGGACTCGTAGAACTTATGAGTGACTTGCACCCGTTGTTTATAGGGCATGTGGCAGTTAGAATTACTCCGGAGGTAATATTAGTCCATGGCAGACACAATACCTGTTTGTTCACACTGATTAACAAATTATTGTACATTCATCCTCAAAGACCAGCGCTTCTTATTTCATTCCGTATTTCTAATATTTCCGTATTTCTCTTTCCAGTATTTCATCAAATAACGACCCTGTACTTTGTTCTCATTTCTTTACTTTATCCTTTCACCACAATTTATTTTATCTGCCTCAATGTTCACAACTCACACTGTGTTCTGTGCTTTTCCTTACTTTTATTTCATATTTGTTCCGCTCTTCTTATCTCCCTCCTCTTGTTTCTACCCACCTCATACCGCACTCCCCATTGTCCTCCACATAACCCAAGAAACAACCTCAGTCCCTATTCATACAATCGTAGACTTTTCTAATACTTTATGAGTTCTGATTACATGCCCCGCTAATCGGATTATCTTTTCTTATAATATAAACTGTAGGTTCTAATGACGATGTTTGTACTTTTCAACATATTTTATGTCATACGTAGTCAATGTTAATAAGAGTGTGCTATTGTATTTTAGTTTATTTTACTTTACAACGTTGAATTCCTTGAAATTGATATGTAAAATGCATGTGAGAATAAATGAATTCAGTATGAAAGGTGAGAAAGGAAGGGTAGAATGTCAGACGGGCCTGCGTGCCCAATTCTCAACCTTTGAAAATAAAGTTCGTTCGTTCGTTCTTTCGTTCGTTCGTTCGTTCTTTCGTTCGTTCGTTCCCTCTTCTTTCCATGTTATACTCGCATTTCTCTCGATTTGTTCCTCGAAGTCGTGTTGTCCAAAAAATGAAGATGTTCTTGTCTTAAAATTTTTACAAACTTGACAGAAACATGTCACGAATTGTGTCAAGTCGACACTAATGAATGCCACAAATTAGGAAACCCTGCGACGTGATTTTCTTTGAACTCTCTGGTTTTACCAGACACTTTATTTACTTCATTATCTCTGTGTGATGTATTGAATCATTTTGTCTATCATTGTCAGTCTTTCGTTTGCTGGTTTTATCTGTTCTCCCATTATCTCGGTCTATATGTATATTTCTTCCCCCCACCCCACCCCCACCCACCTTGCAGTCATCGATGATTGGAAAGTATATACAGAGCATTACATCATGAGGTAATCTGATCATCGGCAGTGCCACCCCGTTGGAGAGGTGTTTCGAGTCTTTTTACCTCCTTGACATTTTTAGTACTGTACCATTTTCCGCCATTCTAGTTTAGTACACTGAATCATTGTATGGATTTTAACGTGACATTAGTAGGGAGGAACCAGGTTCGAACAGTAGAGGAAAGAAGCGTGGTGACGTACAAGACAAAATAGAGACCAGAGGGAGAGACCCTCAAACAGAACTTATCCCCTCCCCAAGTTCCAAGAAGCTCTCTTAATGATGATTTTCTAAACAACCTAACTTGTATTGATTCAGCTGACGCCTTCCTGTGCTAATATTGAATGCTCGTTACGTTCTCTCACATGTAGAAAAGGTGGCTGGCAAAAAATAAAAAAAAAATAAAAAAGAAAACACTCCAAGATTCAAGCTTTAGGATTCTTAAAAGGATGAATTCAGGCCCAGCTCACGGATTGGGGGAAGGGGAGGGGGGGGGGGGGGGGGGGGGGGGGGCGGGGGGGGTGGGGGGGGGGGCGGGGGGGGGGGGGGGGGGGGGGGGGGGGGGGGGGAGGGGGGGGGTTATGGGGGACACCAGGAGAGATTTCGTTTGAGTGTTAATGTGTTTCTTCTTGTATGTTTTATCAGGCAGATTACCAGTTCGTCCTAACCTCAGTGTGTTTGTGTGTGGGAAACAGTTTTAAAATGAGGGAGCAGAAAAAAATAATGCTGCATGTGAGAAGGAAAGGACGATCAGACAAAACATTAGACATGCGGGGCAGGTCTCCACAGTTCCCACAGGAAAACAGAGAAGACATGAGACAAATCTTATTTGAAATTTGGACATAAAAAAATAAAAACTCATAAATATAGGGAATAAGATTTATTTCATATCTTCATCTAGAGAACGATTGACATTGACAGTGATATCGAGAAAATGAGATCGGAAACAACAACTGTTTTACTGTTTTTTTACAGTCACTTTATATCAGGGGGTCTTCAACCGGTTGGTCGTGTCCGACTGGTAGATCAGGGTGAATGAACCACTGCTGCAAAAGTTTGTGAATGTTTGGTGTATGCTTCTGCCAGCTACAGTGGTGGTTCCATGCTCAGTAAGGAGTGCAAAGGCAAATGATGATGGTGATGACAGTGATAATGGTGATGGTAATGATGACGGTGATGATGATGGTGATGGTAATGATGACGGTAATGATGATGATGACAGTGATGATGATGGTAATGAAGATGATGATGTTGATGGTAATGATGATGATGACGGTGATGGTAATGATGATGGTCATGGTGATGGTAATGATGATGGTAATTGTGATGGTAATGATGATGTTGATGGTAATTATGATGGTGATGGTAATGATGATGGTGATGGTAATGATGACGGTGATGATGATAATAGTGATAGCCACAGTGAGAGATGATAGTAGAAATAGATTTCCACGAGTGAGATGGTAGAAATCAATAGAGGCTGTCTCTGAAATCGAGAATCTTTTTCTCTCTTTTAGCCTATCTTCTACAACAGATCTAGAGGAGTCAGACAGTCTATTGACTTCATATATTAATATATAAAATATAATGACAGTGATGATGATGGTGATGGTAATGAAGGTGGTGATGGTAATGATGATGTTGATGGTAATGATGATGATGACGGTGATGGTCATGATGATGATGATGGTCATGATGATGGTCATGATGATGGTGATGGTAATGGTCATGATGATGGTAATGGTAATGGTGATGGTAATGATGATGGTGATGGTGATGGTCATGATGATGGTGATTGTAGTGGTGTTTGATGGTATTGTATGATGGTGATGTTACTAAATGTAATGTATGAGGCCAGCTGTGAAGGCTCCTGAGATAAAATGTAGTTGTGAATTGTCAGAAGGCCTTTCTTGCTACCACTACGACCTCACACTTAATTTTTTTCTTAATGAATGTGGCTACGTAAAGTGTCTAGGGTTATGATATGTAATGTGGTGTGATAGATATAGATATACCCACAGATATTTAAGTAGACTAATAATATTTAACAAATATTACAACACACTGAACTAACTCAATAGTGTAAAATTTTTTGATAGAATTATATTACATTTATTTTGTTCTGGATCAATTTTTTAGGTTGACCAGAACTTAAAAGGATTTAGAGATTATGAAAGAAATGCATGGAATATTATATCATAAATGCAATAGTGTACATATATATGTACTATACTAGTTAGTTTTATTAAAATGTTCTAGTATTCATCTACTTGGGAGGATAGTTAATGTTTGTGCTGTTGGGGTGGCCTCATCACACCTGTCTATATTGACTACACAGTGTCCAGAAAATGGTGGGAATTTTTATGGGGATATTAGTAACTACAAAGCGTTGGTGAATGTCCAGCAGACCAGAGGCTCACTCATCTTGTAGTTGTAGCTCTGGTGCTGAAATCTGGTGGTCCCACCTCTCCGTGCTGGCGGGCAATAATGGTGGTCTCTGTCACAAGAACTGCACAGATACACTCGAGTAAGTCACCAACTGAATAGACACTGCTTTGTTGACAACAGAAACTCACAGCTCTGCAATCAAAGTATGGGCCATGTGTCAAAATCTATTCTCTACCCACGTCTGGACACAACACTGACACAACAACCACATCATACAGACAGGTCAGATCTCTCTGACCAAACAGCACATTTACCATGGTGGTTTTACATCAGATAGATCCTCCCAGACTATAGGTTCTGAAAAAATATTTATTAGTTGTCTGCCCTAAAAGAGGATAGGTAATATGTTTCATTATTCTCAACACTTGATCTGTCTTGCCTAACCCTTGCTGGAGTTTATGTACATTGTTGGTCCCTAGACCCTGACTAGGGCGGGGGGTCTAGAGCAAATCCCTACTTGTTTGTAAGGCTAGATTTCGATATGGCAGTATCAAATCACTCGAACATGAAACAATATTCAAAATATATAAGGAAATAATTTCAATCTTACCAGATTATGAATAAATAACACAGAATTGCTAGCAAAACTCAGCTGAGCTGCTGGCTATAGTATGGCGTCCCTAAACTTCTTTCACTTTCTTTCATATGGAAATCACCACACTTTAAAATCTGTGTCTATCACTGAACAACTATTGAAGAATGGCCCCACTTGCGCGACTGAGCGCTAATAAGATGATTGTTTGTAGCCAATCACTGCCTAGGTTTATTTTAAATTCAAATTTCCTACCCTAAAGTCATTTCAGTCATGCTTCAGTCAAATATGGATGGTTATCTGTTAGTCTGTCCGTCTCTACTTGTGTTTCTACAAAAATGTACTTGATTTTTGAACCAACCTTTCTCTCCCCTCCAAAATTTTGTCGTTAAAAGTTATATTTAGACACAGCTACCACCAATGTCCCTCTCTTCCATACTACGTAGATTTGAACACCTGCGTCTCAAGGTCGTGTTTTTTTTGTGCAAATAGCGACACTTTTTATTCAATACAGTCTGTCGTTGATGTGAACAACACTGTCTTTTGTCATTATCTTCAATATTATCTATCCGTCTGTAAAATTAAGAACATATTAGTGCACTGCTCAGAATGGGCCATCCGGCCAGCTAATTTTTATATTCCTAACATTAATATTAAGAAAAAAAGTACTTTTTAAATTTTGTAATATTTCGAACATCTGCGTTTAGCCGCTGAATTCAAATCAAAAGCTTGGTATCGCGCAAAAGCGTCCAATAAATGACTGTGGCGTAACATATCTATGGTCCCTTCTGTCGAGTTGCTTACTTTTTTATGTCAACTTGGGAAACGTGACTTTTCTCCGTTTCCCCCCCAATTGCGTCTCCTTAGCCTTTCTAGTCTCACGCAATCTTTCCAGTCATATTTTTTTCCTTTTTGATCCGCCGTTCCCCTCCTGTCTAGCAAGTCAATTTTTATGGAGGATGATGACCCGCGGTCTAGGCGATCATGTACTATTCGCAGCCTACGCATTATGTTTTTATCCTTAAATGTTATCTTTGGAGGTATTTTACCGTTGTATCTCTGTCAATTTCTCTACACATCTCCCCACTTGAAAACATGCCTATGGCAAGTTCCAAAACCAGCGATACACATAGGTAAAATTACTCCTCACGTCTGCCACTACTCTAATTTTGATCACAGGGGTGCCGACTGAGGAAATCTGCACCGACATTCAATTTGCCTGGGATATATTGGATACTAAACTGATAAGGTTGAAGCAACAAAGACCACCTCAGCAATCTTGCGTTTTCATGCTTAGCCTGAGACAAGAACACGAGAGGCTGATGGTCCGTCTCCACCACAAAAGTCCTACCATACAGATAGATTTGAAACTTCTTTATTGCCCAGATTAATGCTAAACATTCTTTTTCGCTTGTGGAGTATCCTTGTTCCGCCTTATTCAATTTGCGGCTTGCATAAGCGACTGGTTTAAGTTCCCCATCAGGTGAAGATGATCTTTGCAATAAAGCCCCTCCGAGTCCCACATTACTTGCATCGGTTCTTAAGACAAAGTCCTGTGTCAAATCAGGCAGTTTGAGAATAGGCTTGCTAGTGAGTTTTTCCTTTAACTCTTGGAACGCTAGTTCACATTGTGCAGTCCAAATAATTTTATCTGGAAGTCCCTTGCGAGTCAGATCAGTCAGAGGAGCACAAATAGCGTTAAAATTTTTGATGTATTTCTGATAAAATCCGCATAACGACACAAATGATCGCACGTCCTTTTTTGTTTGTGGCCTAGGTGCTCTCTGCAGTTTTTCCAAATTCTTAGGATCAGGGGTCATATTACCCTGATATACAGTGTGCCCCAAGAATTCCAACTCTTTACATCCAATACAACATTTTGTTGGCCTAGCAGTCAAATTCGCCTCCCGAAGTCTATCAAACAACATCTCCAGAGCTTCAATGTGTTCTTCAAATGTCTCTGTGGCGACGAGAATATCATCCATGAAATTCGTGATACATGGGTTATTCAGGGGATCCAACAATTTTCGCATCATCCTTGAAAACACACTCGGAGCATTTTTCAGTCCGAATGGTAGCATATTGAATTCATAATGTCCATCCGAAGTGCTAAAAGCCAAATAAGGTCTCACTTCAGGCTTCACTGGGATCTGGTAATAGCCTTTACTAAGATCCACCTTTGAAAAGTATTTTGCCTTGTTCAGTCTGGCAAATAACTGTTTTGTGTCTGGTAATGGATCCACTTGTCCTTCTGTGACAGCATTCAGTTTCCTGTAATCTATGCACAGTCTGTGTTCCCCAGACGGTTTCCTCAACAAAACGACACTAGAACTAAAAGATGATTCACTGTGCGAAATAATCCCCTCCTTCATCAAATACTCTATTTCTTCCTTCAATGCCTTCTCTTTCGCGAACGGAATAGAATAGGCTCTCATACAGATTGGGTTTGAGTCTACCAGTTTCATGTCATACTGTAGCAAATTTGTATGGCCTGGTTTATCTGTTAATACATCTGTATGTTCCTCCAGAACCTGTTGAACTCTCTCCCTCTGGTTTTTAGTCAGGTGCTTACTGACTTTTACCTGTGCTGCTGCGGTTTCACAAGGATGTAATGGGTATTCATGTGAGGTGAGTGGTTCTTTTTGCATCTGGGTTGCAATAGCCAAGGTCAATAAGGGGGTGCTTTCCTGGAGTGGTCTGTCCAGATACTTCTTTAACAGGTTTACATGATAAACTTTTTCCTTCCCCTTTTTGTCAATTTTATAGTTTGTTCTAGACACCTTCTCTAGAACCGTATATGGACCTTGCCAACCAATTTGTAATTTATTCTGGCTTCCCGGTAGTAGAAGCAGCACCTTCTCTCCGACTGCCAGTTCCCTGTCCTTTGCCTTCCTATTAAAATATGCTGCATGTTTCTTCCTGGCTTGCTTCAAATTATCATTTGCCAGTTTCCATCCAGCTTTCAAACGAGTGGTCAGTTCGTTCACATATTGATACGATGAGGTAACAGTCTCTTCCGCCTTCTCATCTGTCCAGGTCCTTAATAAAGTTACATCTGGATCTTTAATTTATCATACTTATTTTTCATGGAACCCGTCTGGTCCCGTCCTTAGAAGCTTTATAATGAGGACTTTTCTTCCTAGAATCATCACTCACAAATCGACCACTACCAATTTTTTTCTGGGGTTTGTCTCCCCACTTTAGATTGCTTATGAGAGATCTTCGCTCTCTTGTCTGTTCTTCCAGTTTATATAAGTCTGACCGAGGGATTGTCATCCTATCCTGGGTAAAATTTCTTCTTTGTACTCTTCGCATAGTGGCCATGTTAATCCATTCAAGTGAAGACTGGGTGTGAAAAGGGGGCTCCCATTCCACTTTGTCTACCCGAGTATAATTAGTTTTCCTTTCAGGCCTAAAGTTGCCCCGTGGCGTTTCTAGGTCCTGCACATATTTTCCCTTTGTGGGTGTTCCCTCATGAAATACGCCACATGCTTCTACAAAGTTTTCAACATCGACATTTACGTCGGGCCAATAGTATTTTCGAGCAATCTTTTGGCAGATGGTACCGACTTTCTCATGGTCACCATCTGTTCCAACATGTAAGCTCCTTATTAAGTTTGCCCTATATATCTTGGGAAGAACTAACTGTCCGTGACCAGTGGATCTAGTTCCTGTCTTCCTGTATAAGAGTTTGTTCTTCATGAAATATTCCCCCTTGCTCGGAGGTGTGTGGCATTTGGGCAATTTTTTAAAACAGGGCTTGAGTGTCCTATCCTCAGCCTGCGCCTTCCTCATCTCCTCTGGATGAGCATTTATAGGTTCACCTTCTTCCTCCTTCTTCTGTGACCTGGTCTGCACTGTCGCCATGATCACAGGTTTCTCGGGATTCCCCAAGAAGACGTATCTACACCCCAATATCAGAGGGTAGATTGGTTCATCTATCACTGCTGCTCTGATTTCTCCTTCCACATAGCGAGTTTTCACCGTTATCCTTGCGATGGGAAGTGTCATGAGTGGTATGTCCTTAGTCGCCCCTTGTATTTCCACTGTTTCTGTGGTATACTGACTTGGGTCCACTAGGCTAGACTTCACAACTGAATCATAATCCAAACCTGTATCATAAAGGCACCTTATGGTGACCCCATTACAAATAACATCCTTACAAACTGGGGGGTGATAAGGTTCCTGTTGTCCCTTAGGATTAACCTTTAATCTTCGCGTCCCCGACTTCATTGCAGCAATGTTTGAAGGTTTCCTTCTACAAAATTCGGTGTTATGGTTATCCTTCTTGCACCATTTACACCATCTTTTTCCTTGGTTCAACGGTTTTTTTTCATTGAACTTTTGGTCATTGAACTGTGAGTTTCTGTCGCGATAGTCATTTCTTGGCCGCTCAAAGTTTGTCCTACCTTTATTTCCCTGCTCTCTATTATCAAATTTATTAAATTGCTGTGGAGCTTTAAAATTGTCTATGTGCTTCTTCTTAGCACCACTTACCTCTGCCTGGGCTGCCTGATACCTCTCAGCAACATTTAAAATTTCCCCCAACTTCTCTGCACCTTGTTCCATGAGAAATTTTCTCATGTCTGGAGCCATGGACTCTCTCAATTGCTCAATCATGATCATTTCCTTAAGATCTTGGGTCTTCCCCAGAGCCGTCCATTTCTCCAAATAGGTTTCTAGTCTAGTAGAGAATTGGTGGTATGTCTCCCCAGACAACAGTTTGGCATTTCTAAATTTCTTACGATAAAATTCACCATTCTTCTCGTACCTTAATAACAAAGCCTGCTTTAACATGTCATAATTGTCTTGGTCTTCCCTGTTCATTTTGGCAAATACTTCATAAGAAGTACCTCTCAATCCCTGTGATAGCTTTAAGCTCCACCTCTCTCTCTCTAACCCATATGTAGTAGCTAATAACTCAAAACGTCCTAGGTACCCCTCTATGTCATCGTCTTTTTCAACAAAATGGTCTAAATGAAACCCCATAGCTGAGTTTGAGGCTCCCAGACTGGGCGTAGCATCTGAGGCAAAAGGGCTGGCACCATTTTCAGGAGCCTGGCCTTGTAATTCCAGCTCCCTTAGTCGTAATTCGTGCTCCCTTTGCAACCTTCTATCTTCTGCCTCCCTTTCGGCAGTCAACCTTTTTTCTTCTGCCTCCCTTTGCTGTCGTTTTTCTTCTGCCTCAATCTGCAGCCTCTTAATTTCTCTATCAGCCTCAATTTGTAACCTCTTCTCTTCAGCTACCTTTCTATCTTCCCTTTCAATATATTTATCACATTCAGCCGTTACGTATTGAATTAAAATCTGACCATCCATTCCCATCTCCTTCGCGGTGAGCACAGCAGCTGATCTAAATTTTGCCAGCTCCGCCATACTTTTTAGACAATATAATAATATACAAGATAAATCTCTAACCAGTAAATACACTAAGTACTTCTTATGACTATAGTCTAACTAATTCTAACTAACCAGTTAACTAATTAATTATTACTGGCTGTGAAGATTCACCAACTTTTATCTGCAGGGACACTTTTAATTTTAAAGGAAATTTTACAATTTATTTCCCTACTTTTATTTCTCCCACCAGGAGATCCTAATATTACTGTTGGGCTAATTATCCCGGACGAGCCCCCAATATATGTAGTGGTGTTTGATGGTATTGTATGATGGTGATGTTACTAAATGTAATGTATGAGGCCAGCTGTGAAGGCTCCTGAGATAAAATGTAGTTGTGAATTGTCAGAAGGCCTTTCTTGCTACCACTACGACCTCACACTTAATTTTTTTCTTAATGAATGTGGCTACGTAAAGTGTCTAGGGTTATGATATGTAATGTGGTGTGATAGATATAGATATACCCACAGATATTTAAGTAGACTAATAATATTTAACAAATATTACAACACACTGAACTAACTCAATAGTGTAAAATTTTTTGATAGAATTATATTACATTTATTTTGTTCTGGATCAATTTTTTAGGTTGACCAGAACTTAAAAGGATTTAGAGATTATGAAAGAAATGCATGGAATATTATATCATAAATGCAATAGTGTACATATATATGTACTATACTAGTTAGTTTTATTAAAATGTTCTAGTAGTCATCTACTTGGGAGGATAGTTAATGTTTGTGCTGTTGGGGTGGCCTCATCACACCTGTCTATATTGACTACACAGTGTCCAGAAAATGGTGGGAATTTTTATGGGGATATTAGTAACTACAAAGCGTTGGTGAATGTCCAGCAGACCAGAGGCTCACTCATCTTGTAGTTGTAGCTCTGGTGCTGAAATCTGGTGGTCCCACCTCTCCGTGCTGGCGGGCAATAATGGTGGTCTCTGTCGCAAGAACTGCACAGATACACTCGAGTAAGTCACCAACTGAATAGACACTGCTTTGTTGACAACAGAAACTCACAGCTCTGCAATCAAAGTATGGGCCATGTGTCAAAATCTATTCTCTACCCACGTCTGGACACAACACTGACACAACAACCACATCATACAGACAGGTCAGATCTCTCTGACCAAACAGCACATTTACCATGGTGGTTTTACATCAGATAGATCCTCCCAGACTATAGGTTCTGAAAAATATTTATTAGTTGTCTGCCCTAAAAGAGGATAGGTAATATGTTTCATTATTCTCAACACTTGATCTGTCTTGCCTAACCCTTGCTGGAGTTTATGTACATTGTTGGTCCCTAGACCCTGACTAGGGCGGGGGGTCTAGAGCAAATCCCTACTTGTTTGTAAGGCTAGATTTCGATAAGGCAGTATCAAATCACTCGAACATGAAACAATATTCAAAATATATAAGGAAATAATTTCAATCTTACCAGATTATGAATAAATAACACAGAATTGCTAGCAAAACTCAGCTGAGCTGCTGGCTATAGTATGGCGTCCCTAAACTTCTTTCACTTTCTTTCATATGGAAATCACCACACTTTAAAATCTGTGTCTATCACTGAACAACTATTGAAGAATGGCCCCACTTGCGCGACTGAGCGCTAATAAGATGATTGTTTGTAGCCAATCACTGCCTAGGTTTATTTTAAATTCAAATTTCCTACCCTAAAGTCATTTCAGTCATGCTTCAGTCAAGTATGGATGGTTATCTGTTAGTCTGTCCGTCTCTACTTGTGTTTCTACAAAAATGTACTTGATTTTTGAACCAACCTTTCTCTCCCCTCCAAAATTGTGTCGTTAAAAGTTATATTTAGACACAGCTACCACCAATGTCCCTCTCTTCCATACTACGTAGATTTGAACACCTGCGTCTCAAGGTCGTGTTTTTTTGTGCAAATAGCGACACTTTTTATTCAATACAGTCTGTCGTTGATGTGAACAACACTGTCTTTTGTCATTATCTTCAATATTATCTATCCGTCTGTAAAATTAAGAACATATTAGTGCACTGCTCAGAATGGGCCATCCGGCCAGCTAATTTTTATATTCCTAACATTAATATTAAGAAAAAAGTACTTTTTAAATTTTGTAATATTTCGAACATCTGCGTTTAGCCGCTGAATTCAAATCAAAAGCTTGGTATCGCGCAAAAGCGTCCAATAAATGACTGTGGCGTAACATATCTATGGTCCCTTCTGTCGAGTTGCTTACTTTTATGTCAACTTGGGAAACGTGACTTTTCTCCGTTTCCCCCCCCCCCCCCAATTGCGTCTCCTTAGCCTTTCTAGTCTCACGCAATCTTTCCAGTCATATTTTTTTCCTTTTTGATCCGCCGTTCCCCTCCTGTCTAGCAAGTCAATTTTTATGGAGGATGATGACCCGCGGTCTAGGCGATCATGTACTATTCGCAGCCTACGCATTATGTTTTTATCCTTAAATGTTATCTTTGGAGGTATTTTACCGTTGTATCTCTGTCAATTTCACTACAGTGATGGTCATGATGATGGTGATGGTCATGATGATGGTAATGGTGATGATGATGGTGATGGTGATGATAATGATGATGGTGAGGGTAATGATGATGATGACGGTGATGATGATGGTAATGATGATGATGGTGATGGTAATGATGATGGTGAGGATGGTGGTGATGGTCATGATGATGGTGATGGTCATGATGATGGTGATGATCATGGTGATGGTAATGATGATGATGATAATGATGATGATGGTGGTCATGATGATGGTGATGGTCATGATGATGGTGATGGTCATGGTGATGGTAATGATGATGGTGATGGTTGTCACGGATTGCCTCCCCTGCTTTGCAGTAGTGGTCCAACAGTGGCCAAAACTCAAGAATATCTAAATGGGTCGTCAAAGGTGTCTACCTTCGCACAAGATTACTCTTGGGTAAAGACACGTGTATCCCCAAGGAGTACTCATAAGATATTTCCGAAGTCAAGAACAATGCGGCATTAGCTGAGCAATTGTTAACTTATTATCGGTCCGCCGCCTTTTATGAGAAATTATGCAATGATTTAGCCCGTACAAGCCTCCAGCTGGTGTAAATCCAGCGAAATTCCCTTTTACAAGAATATATATGTATATGTACACCCCTGTTCACAAAGTTCCGGGACTCATTTTTTATCCGGAAAACCGTTATAAGGAGCTAGGTGATATTAACTCAGTGCACGTGTCAACCACGTGCCACTATATGTACCAAACCTGAAGTTTGTAATTTCGCGCATGCGCTGTCTGGTAGCGTAAAAGCGGATGTGACGTAATAGTGCTCGTCGCGTTTCAAAAATGGACGGTAAAATTCAACAACGTGTATGCATTGATTTCTGTTTTTGTCTAGGAAAAACTGGTTCCGAAACTCTCGAAATGTTGCAAACAGCTTTCGGAGAGTCCTGTTTAAGTAGATCTAAAACATTTGAGTGGTATTCCCGTTTCAAAAGTGGACTCCGATCCTTTGAAGATGGCCCCCGTCAAAGGAAGAAGGCACGACAGGTCAAGTCCAATGTCAAAACCATGTTAGTAGCGTTTTTCGACATTGATGGCCTGGTGCATCATGAATACGTCCCTATAGGACAGAGTGTCAATGCTGAATTCTACAAAACAGTCCTGCAACGCCTCCGCGACGCTGTGCGCAGACATTGCCCTGAGAAGTGGCGCACAGGCAATTGGCGTGTTCATCATGACAATGCACATGCACACAGGTCTGTCACCACAAACGCATTTTTGACGAAACACAACATTCCATTGCTCCCGCAGCCTCCATACTCACCCGATCTTGCTCCGTGTGACTTTTTCTTGTTCCCGCAACTTAAGAAAACAACGAAAGGTCGTAGATTCGATGACATTGAGCAGATTCAAGCCAACGCGACGAGACAAATGAGGGCTATTCCGCAAAGTGACTACGAGAGGTGCTTCCTTCAGTGGCAGGAACGTTGGAATAAGTGTGTACACTCACAAGGGAACTACTTTTAGAATGAAAGAGATAAATGAGTCCCGGAACTTTGTGAACAGGGGAGTATGTATAGAGAGCAGTGGAGGACCCTGTCTGCTGATGCTTCCACCATGGCACCCCTACGACCCATGACGGGTTATGGGTTGAGATGATGATGATGAAATATATATATATATATATATATATATATATATATATATATATATATATATATATATATATATGTATATATATTTATTTATATATATATATATATATATATATATATATATATATATATATTTATTTATTTATTTATTTATTTATTTATTTATTTATTTATTTTTATTTATTTATTTTTTTTTCCTAAGTCCACAACGCTGAGTTTTTTTTTTTGGTGTACTAGTGAAAGAGCTGCGACTCTGAGGCAACAGGCGATGTATACTATAGAGAGTGTCAGGTACAGAATTTCAGTGGCTTGCGGAGCTGCGTCGTCTGCGCGCTAATGTCTCAGTGTGTGTCCTTAGTTGTGAAGGGCGACGGAACGAACGGAATAATTTGTCTTCTCTTTGTTACTTTCACAATTGCCTCCACGGCTGGCGTTGTGGATTTAAAAGTTGCTACCATAAGTGAAATGGGTTCATTTTCAATACAAGACAACAGGAAGCTGAGACGCTTGGGAGTCATGACCCAAGTGGGCCCACCCCCTTTAGAGTGTAAAGGAGTAATTGAGCCGAAACACTTGTCGGATGGGGGGACTACTTCTGATGATCAGATTGCTTCCTGTTGTATCGCTCTGTAAAGAGTTTCCTATCATAGTTGCATGGTCAAACCAGTGACGATCGGGAAAAGACCGATTGACTTCTGGAAAGACAGATGACACTGGGAAAGACTAGAAACCGGTTGACCGGGTTAGCACCCCGTAAGCTGTATTCAATTGCTACAGGACCAAAAAACGATAGATGCCCCCAGGATTCACCGAAAGGGGGGCGGGGGAGGGGAGGATGATGAATCCACAGGCGCCTCAATGGAATCGACCAGACCCGTTACATGGACTTCGAGCTCTGAACAACGGCTGGAATTTCCATGTGTCTGTGGTAGGGAATTCTCTACTCAGAGAGGAATGAAAATCCACAGAACGAAAAAGGGGTGTGGGAGGTCATCAGGGGGAGATCAACAGCGCTCTGTCTCGACGGATAAGACGTTAGAAGAACGCAGCCAGGAGTCAATCCACAGTGCTGAGTACATTCAAGTTGATCTGCCAGATGATGATCTCACACACTTCTTGGACGGTAAGAGAGATTGTAGTGATTTCTAAATACAATATCTAAATTAATATATAACAGTATAGGGCATAAAGGCAAAGATAAGAAAGTACAAAAGAATTTTCTGCTAGAACGGTTGGTGTCGCCTACGCCTTCAGATTATTATTTGCTAATGAATAGCCGAACAAAACGGTACCCAATTTTTCAAATTCGTCCTTGACATAAACACCCACTTTTCCTAGTTCTAAGAAAATATTTGCCTAAAATGCATTGTGGAACGAGGAGGGGCAAGGATAGATGAAATGCTAATTCGTTTCGCATTGATTGTAAACTAAAAGCCAACTGTAGCACAGTGGCAAGCCTTGCCTTAGGGGTTTCCCCAAATACAATGAAAAAGTTAGAATTGTGGACACTACGGTCATGTAAACATGTTAAGCTCTTATTATGAATGACCTAAGCTCTCGTATTCAGCTTGATATTACATGGAAAAAGAGTGAACGAGAGGTAGTTTAAAAATAAACGACTAACATAGAAAAAAAGATAGAATTTTGAACCAAACCACATAGCCCCTTTAAAATCGTAGATTCGTGTACTTGAAGACCTGCTGACCAAGAATATGTTATTAGTTATATAAATAGTCCCTTAACTAATCAACTATTGATAAAACCATACATAGAGATCAGAGATACTGTCAGGTCAAGTCATATCTGCTTAGATTGGATCGCATATTTTTTGGGAAAAAAGTAGGTGACAGATAGGCTAGGATGGCACAGTGAATCTGATTGGGTGACATTTGAAGTGAGACGAAATATTATTGGCTGACCTTTGAATAAACATAAATGGCCTAGTAACGTAGAAAGGTTTGAATGCTATTTTTTGAAAGACTGTTTACCCTTGTAAAATTAAAAGTGATTGGCCAACTGAATCGATATTGTCAGAATAAGCGTTAGGGGGGACGCCATTACTAGAAAAGTTTCAACAGTGATAGATGAGATCAGGCTGTGCTTTTAAATACATTTCTGGGCAGCCTGGACAACAAAAGAGATCGAAACTGTGTCAGTCATCGTCTCTGTGTATTTCATTGAACAAAATTGTGGTAAGATTGACATTTATTAATCTGTATTTTATATAAAAATTGAATGTGAAATAATAATATATGTCTGGACATGAGTGGGTCTATAGCGAACATGAGGCAAAGCCTAAAGATTGATCCACCATGTGATAGACTGTCAGAGAGGTGTAAAAATACAAGAATATGTTTGATTGTCATAAAGGAGCATAACACCTATCCTATTATATGGAAGAGATTACAGCTGGAATTGCAGTGGCGTTGTAACTATTAGGGGAGAGGAATACTGGTGTACATTGTCACATCAAAAGAAAATGGTGGCATAGGTTTGTATAAGGATATGACCCTTTTTGTTTGTTTGTAATGTACATGTCCTTAACTGTGGACTATTGGTGTATGCTAGATATTACGAAGGATGCAGATGCATACCTTCACATTTCAGAGGTCCTGGGTACTGACGTTAATGTGGTACCAAACGCTTGAAAACTGATTGATTCAGGACTCTGCCTGTTTACTGCGAGCCCATGCTAGTGGCCATTGCCTATCAAACAGGGAACAGATTGTCAAGCGAGCAGAGGAAAGGTTCAACCTGTATTCTACTGCCAAGATAAGTTCTCGTTTGGCACCTGAAAGCTCAGCTACAGAACTTTAAAAGAAGAAATATAAAAAGTGACAGTGAATCAAAACTGGGACAAATATTTAATAGTTTTTCCACAAGTGACAAATAGAAAAAAAACATTAAACATTATTAAAAAAAGGGGGCATGATTTCAAAAAAAAAAACAACCTAGTGGTACTACCAGTATTACCTTAAAGTAGGAGAAAACACTACAGACGTATATGAGAAAAATATTTTTATGTATGGACAGAGGATCTATTGTGCTATTTGACTGATGTAATTGATTATTTTGTTTTCACTTTTAAAATTGTCGATCCTGATTCCAAAAAAAAAAATTAGAATCAGGATAAAAAAAAATTGTAAAAAAAAAAATCATATTTTACACAAAAAATTCAAACCACAGTCTTAAATACGATCGCCTTTTAGAGTGTCGTTTGTATGTAATTTTGGTAGTACTGTGTGTGCTGTTTTGTGAATAATAAAAAAAAAACTATTTTTTTTTTTTGTATTTTTTTATGTTTGTTGATTTTTGTACATTACACTCTACATTCATAACCCTAGACACAACACGAAGTCATTTAATAATAATAATAAATACATTTTGAATGAGATAAAAAAAAAAAGGTGGTAGCGGAAAGGTACCCTGAAAAGTTCACAATACTATTGGGTATATTCAGGGACCTTCATAGCTAATCTCATTTATTCACATATTAATACCTAACAACAAATTCATAACATCAAATCCACCACATATATGCAATAAAGTTTCCACCTGCCAGTGCAAAATTGCTTTGGGAACAGCTGGACGAAGCCTTGGCAAAAGAGTTGGATAAACCTGAAGCAGCTAACTTTGGAGAAGAAGCTGGAAATCTTCGGCTACATAGTATATCTGCACTGTCGCAAAGAGTTCGGTGTGAGGGAGGCAAGGGAAAGTAACCCACCACGGAAAAGTAGAAGACAAATTAAAATAGATGAAATCAGGAAACAGAAGAAGCATGTCCAAAAACTGTTCAAGAACGCAGTTGCCACAGAGAAGGAAGGGTTACGGCAAGTTTGGGAGCACCTGAAAGGCCAACATAATGCCCTTTGTAGAGCGGAAAGGTTGTGCAGGAAGAGAAGGAAGACTCGAAGGGATAGGGAAAGATTCTTTAGGGAGCCCTTCAAGTTTGCCAAAGAACTGTTTGAGCAGCCACGGTCGGGTACGCTAAACATCAAGAAAGAAAACCTGGAAGAACACCTTAGAATGACATATTCAGATGGTCGCAGAGATGAGCCGCTCAGCAGCATGGCAGGCCTTAAATGGCCGAGTAAGCCAGGAGCTGAATTTAACACCAAGCCCCCACCGGGGCAAGAGGTAGAAAGCATTGTCCAGAAAGCTCGGTGCAAGTCAGCTCCAGGTCCTAATGGCGTTCCATATGTGGTGTTTACTGAAGAATGCGTGGAAAACCCAGCTTGTAAGCAAGGAATGGAGAAAGGCGAACGGAGTCTACATCCCGAAGGAACAAAATTCCACAGACATCAGTCAGTTCAGGCCAATCTCACTACTCAATGTGGAAGGGAAGATATTCTTCTCAGTAATGGCGAAAAGACTCACTACATACCTCCTGGCAAATGGGTACATTGACACTACCATTCAGAAAGGAGGTATCCCAGGTACACCAGGATGTCTAGAGCATGCCGCAATGATCTGGGAAGCAATCCAAAAGGCAAAGTCTGACAGAACAAACCTCCATGTAATCTGGTTGGATCTAGCGAATGCTTATGGATCCTTTCCACACCAGATGTTGTGGCATGCCCTAGAAATGTATCATGTTCCACAAGAGATTGCAGCAATGCTGAAGCTGTATTTCGCAGGGTTTTCTGTCAGATTTTCAACCAGAGAGTACACAACGAAGTGGATTGGCCTTGAAGTTGGAATTGCGATGGGATGTACCATCTCTCCGATACTATTCGTCATGGCTATGCAGGTAATCCTCAATGCGGCTGAAGGAATGGCTATAAGCCCAAAGCTCGGTGGAATGTGTCACATGCCACCGCTCAAAGCATTCAAGAATGACACAACAATTCTGACATCAGATGAACATCAGGCCCGGAGGATGTTAGCACGCCCACGGTTTCTAGCCAAAGAATCCCTACTGTCATTGAGGAACCTGTTAAAAGTCTTGGCAGGGTGTACGATGCCTCTTTAAAAGACTCGAAGGCAGTGCAACAGACAATAGAAATGGCAGACAGAGGACTACAGATCATAGACCAAAGCAGACTCCAGGGAAAGTTCAAACTGTGGTGCCTCCAGTTCATGTTGATACCAAAGTTGCTGTGGCCACTGCTTACATATGAAATAAGCACAAGTACAGTGGAAGCTATAGAGCAGAAGGTCAAAAAAGTTCATGAGAAAATGGCTAGGGGTACCACCAGGTCTGTCAGATGTAGCACTGTACTGCAAAAAGTCAAAACTTCTGCTTCCCTTCAAGTCAGTTGTTGAAGAATGCAAAGTTGGAAAAGCAAGGCTTGCAATGGTGCTACGCGAGTCAGCTGATGACGTGGTTAAGTCCATTCAGCCCACACTGAAAACGGGAAGGAAGTGGAGATTGGAAGAAGCTGTTGATGCTGCTGAAGAGTCACTCAAACTGAGAGAGGTAATCGGATACACACAAACGAATAGACGGGGATTTGGGCATGGTGACATCCGCTGGTGGTCCAAGGCATCAAGCAGGGAGCGCAGAGACATGGTAGTTCAGGAGATACGAGGAGCTGAGAATGATAAGAGGTTGCAAAAAGTAGTGCAGCAGGTCCAACAAGGCCAATGGACCACATGGGAAGGAGCCCTGCAGAGGTCCTTGACATGGAATGATATATGGCATATGGCACCTCTTAGGCTCAGCTTCGTGGTTAGATCAATGTATGACCTGCTGCCGTCGGCCACCAACCTTGTGAAATGGGGAAAGTCGGATGATGAGCAGTGCCTCCTGTGCCAGGGGAGGCAGACACTTGAACACGTGCTCTCAGCGTGTAAGGTGGCATTAGGGCAAGGGCGATACACTTGGCGCCATAACAAAGTGCTAAATGAGCTTGCTGCGACAATAGATCAGGCAAGAATGAAAGCGAATAGCAAAGTCCTGCCAGACACCGCAAACACATACTTTCTGAGGGCAGGAAAGTCAGCACACCCCAAACCGAGTAAACCTGGTAGCAGTTTACCATCTCTTCTTGACTGTGCAAACGACTGGGAGATGGCGGTAGACCTATGACGGGGGGCATATCCAGAGTGTATCAGAAAATCGCGGAGACGACCGGATATAGTGCTTCATTCTGCAGCAACGCTTCAGGTCATACTGATTGAACTGACCGTGCCATTTGAATCCAGATTAGACGAGCAACATTCATTCAAAGCGGCCAAGTATAGCGATCTGGCCGCGGATCTGAGACACGATGGATTCAGTGCAAGGGTCATGGCGGTTGAAGTGGGCGCAAGAGGGCTTGTGGCTGCATCAGTGTATGATTTATTGAAACTGTTGGGGCTGAAGGGACAGTCTAGAACAAGGGCACTGAAGAGGCTTAGTGAAACTGCCGAAAAGGCATCAGGCTGGCTGTGGAACAACCGCAATGGGCGATGGATATCGTGACAATAAACGCTGCGGTACAGAAAACACCAAAAATTTTTTAAGTCCACAACGCTGAGTATTTTTTGGTGTACTAGTGAAAGAGCTGCGACTCTGGGGCAACAGGCGATGTATACTATAGAGAGTGTCAGGTACAGAATTTCAGTGGCTTGCGGCGCGCAGCTCGTCGGCTGCGCGCTAATGTCTCAGTGTGTGTCCTTAGTACGATTATCTAATTATCACTGGTGTTTTCGCCCGTCCGTCAGGCGGCTTCCTTAGATAGAAATCTGGCTTTCTGTGCATGTTCATGCGATACCTGGTTGCACAAACTACTGACGTCTCTTTCAAAGGTGGCCAGACTGACTTACGTGATAATCGTATTAACCTGATAATACTACGTTCACTTAGTGAAACGTAAACCGTCTGGGAGTGGTCACAGCAAAAAGAATGTAGGGCAACAATATGCCAAATAATAGAACGATGAAGAAAATTAAGAAAAGAAGTCATACTGCCGGAGGGGATAAATGGGTGAGAGAGAGGCAGAAAAGTACATGCACAAAGCCGTTTTGTCACAATGGTACTGGTGATGATGATGGTGATGGTCAAGATGATGGTGATGGTAATGGCCATGATGATGATGATGGTCATGATGATGGTGATTATGATGGTCATGATGATGGTGATGGTCATGATGATGGTCATCATGATGGTGCTCATGATGGTCATGATGGTGATGGTCATGATGATGGTCATGGTGGTGGTGTGATGGTAATGGTAATGATGGTGATATTAATGATTATGGTAATGGTGATGGTAACGATTATGGTAATGGTGGTGGTGATAATGGTAATGATGATGATGGCGGTGATAATGATGATGATGATGATGGTGGTGATAATGATTGTGATGGCAATGATTATGGTAATGGTGCTGGTGATGATGATGGTAATGATGATGATGATGATGGTGGTGTTAATGATGATGATGGTGATGATGATGGTGGTGTTGATGATAATGATGGTGATGGTAATGATGATGATGGTAATGATGATAGTGATGATGATATTGATGGTCATGATGATGGTGATAGTGATCATGATAGTTATCATGATGGTGATCATGATGATAATGGTGATGATGATGGTGATGGGGATGGTAATGATGGTTATGGTGATGATGATGGTGGTGGCAATGATGGTGATGATGATGGTGGTGATGGCGATGATGGTGGTGATGGCGATGATGGTGATGGCGATGATGATGATGGTGATGATGATGATGGTGGTAATGGTGATGGTGTTGATGGTTACTCTAGGATAGTTCCCGGGGGACTCTGAGGAGTGAAAGAGAGAATATGGTTGCTGCTTTCTTATGCATGTCATTAGAGGCAGCTAATATGAGGTTGCGTTTGGGGATGACTACCTGGTCATGTACAACAAATAGCTGAAGAAACCACAACTACAAAAGCACATGAAATATGTTGTTGTAAGTTTGTTGACACGTTAGCAGCTGCATCTGTGACTCAATGCTTCTAACAGAAGTGTGTGTATGTGTGTGCGTGCCTGTGTGTGTGTGAGAGAGAGAGAGAGAGTATTGATAACTTCTTGGCGGTTATGCCGCAGGAGCCTGGCGATTTTTATTGCTTTGTTGGTGACAATTATTCTTTGATTATTCTATTAATATTCATCACATGACATGTTAATCTAGCAGGACTTCACGAATGAGTGAATGCGAATTATATAAATATTTATATATTGTGACAGATGGTCAATATTGCCAGAAATTATGTACTCTGTGATCGAGATCTTGTAATGTTGTTTAACTGCACACACTTACCAGCAAGATGATAATATTCTGTTGAACGACGACTGGACAAGTAGAATCACAACCGATTGTTATTGGAACTCATCTGTTCTCCTGATTACGACAGCCAGAATATGATGGAGATGTGTTGATATGTTGTGTGTCGCAGATAATTGAACCTGTCTAAGCAGATGTTTGTAGTAATCTTTGTTCTTTAATTTGTAGTCTAGGGCATAGACAAGTGTTCTAAGTGTGAACAGTTGTTCATTGTCTAGGGCATAGACATGTGTTCTAAGTGTGGACAGTTGTTCATTGTCTAGGGCATAGACAGGTGTTCTAAGTGTGGACAGTTGTTCATTGTCTAGGGCATAGACAGGTGTTCTAAGTGTGGACAGTTGTTCATTGTCTAGGGCATAGACAGGTGTTCGAAGTGTGGACAGTTGTTCATTGTCTAGGGCATAGACAGGTGTTCGGAGTGTGGACAGTTGTTCATTGTCTAGGGCATAGACAGGTGTTCGGAGTGTGGACAGTTGTTCATTGTCTAGGGCATAGACAGGTGTTCTAAGTGTGGACAGTTGTTCATTGTCTAGGGCATAGACAGGTGTTCTAAGTGTGGACAGTTGTTCATTGTCTAGGGCATAGACAGGTGTTCTACGTGTGGACAGTTGTTCATTGTCTAGGGCATAGACAGGTGTTCTAAGTGTGGACAGTTGTTTATTGTCTAGGGAAGGATCCCCAAACTTTTCTGAGTCCCGACCTCTCCATGGAATCCTTGATCCTTAATCGATCCTCGACAATAAATAAATGGGTAAAATAAGGAAGCTATTAACAGGCACAATAAATTAACATCACCTTTTTATTGAACTGGCTAAATCCATTAATGACAAGGGTGTGGCTGATGAGAATTAACAAGGGCATCGCTATTTAGTTGGATATTTGTTTTATTCGTAAGTCACTATCCTGTTTAGGTTCAGTCTGCTCCTTTCTTTTGATAAAACTGTATTTACATGGCTAATCAACTATGTACGAACTTAGGAATATAAGTAGAAATAGCTCAGCTGCTGCACATAACTTGTGGTATATTGTAGCAGTATTAACATTGCCCCAGTAGTCACTGAGGCTTTTATGTTTGAACGATGATTTAGCTTCGAGATCCACACGCATATCAATGTGTTCCTCTTGTAAGTGAGATTCAGTGACTGCATTATCTATTTCTGCGTAACAATCCAGTCAGGTACATGCATTTTTTCCTGGTCCACGAAATGTACTTGAAAGTCTTCTCTTAATTTTTTGAGGTGATTTACTGCAGGATATGAAATAAACATGAAAACATGTAACCGTCCACTCGAGCACTTCCAGATTTGTAATTTGATTGTCAACTTTCAACCCCAAAATTTTAATCGACCCTCTGGGACTTATCGATCCCCTGGAGTTCGATATTGACCACTTTGGGGATCCCTGGTCTAGGATTAGACTACTTGTCGCAGTGAAGGGTTTAGACATGTGTTCTGATTGTAGGGTTTAAACTGATATTCACAGTCTGTGGTTTAGTTAGATGTTCACAATTAAGGGTTCAGACAGTTGTGCAGTCTACGGTTTAGACAGTTGTTCACAGGGTGTAGAGTCTAAACTTAAAACAACTGTTCATAGTCTAGGACAGGGTTCGACAACCGTTTTATCGTGAATTGCCGGAGATCACTCAATGATTCGACAAATCTCTAGCAGACAGAGGGTAATTAAAAAAAAAACAAACAAAGAATTTTCAAGATGTGGACATTTCGGACAAGCCCCCTCATGTTGCCTTTTAAAAGCGCGGTTTCCCCGGTCAGTAACAATAGGTTTCCCCAATCCCATTGAAAATCCACAAGCTAGCTTAATAACATTGACTTTGTTCGGGAACTCCATAATATATCAGAGTGATATTTTCTTTGAAGTGAAGTTAACACTCGGTAAAATATGATTTATTTGGCTCTTTCCACCACTTTGTCGATGGAATTACGGGTCGCTGATCGCCCAGCAAAGTTAGATGTAACATATAGGCCACACTTACTCACAAGTACAAATACTCTGGAATATGAAAGCATACATGATTTTACCAAGGTAGATGTTTATAGAGCTTAGTGTTTCTATAGTAGATTCCCACAGTTCCCGGGCTGCCTACCGCTGGTTCAGGTTTTAGACAGGTGTTACAGGTAGAGCCACTTTCATTCTTCTTATTCTATCTGTTATTATTCAGTTGTTTGTAGAGCATAAGGCTTTCAGCCACTTCTGACCTGTCCACTCAGCCTTGGGCAATCATTTCAATCTCTGTCCACGTTTCTGAGTCCTTCTTATATCTGTTTTCACTTCTGTTCGAATGTATTAGTCTCTTTTTCTGTTACGTTGGAAATTCAAGAACACGGACTGTCTTGTCACACTAATACAAATTTGTTGAATGTATGCCGTATCAACATCAAGTGTGTTCTTCTTCTCTCCACTTGTTCTAGTTTGTCCAGTTCAGCCTCATCACTAGTTTCACATCGCTCGACTTGTGATTACCATTTTAACTACTTATGTTTTGCGACTCGCATTAAAAAAACAAAAAAACGAGTTATTAACGAGAATGGCGCACTTATTTTTGTATTATGCGTCACATAATCATTAAGTTCGTCACAGAATGTTTACGAGACAAGATAAATGTGTTTTTAGGTTGAATATAACTCAGCACAAAAATTAAAGCCCAATGGGCTGATCACCCGTTGGCTTGTCACACCGATTACGGAAACAACGGCAGATGGATCTATTTGTTGTTGCCCTAAAGACGCCGCTAGGCGTGATGGGAAACTACAACAGAGAAAATCAATCTGCTGTTGCCCTTAAGACGCCACAAGGCGTGATGGCCTCTGACTGCTTGGTCGGTCTTTGGCTAAGGACGGAAGAAGAAGAAGAAGACAAAAATTAAAGTAACAAAAAAAAAAAAAAAGGGAGGTAATGCGTTCTGCAACAACATATAGATCAATAATGTCTTTCTGTGGGCGAAATAAACTCGGAAATGTAACCACAGAAATTGATATTTAAACACAAAACAAACACGCAAACAAAAACTGGAAAAGTCAATCATCGATGCAGAGAATCACGTATTTCGCAATGGATATTGAGTTATAAGGACTCTTTACGGTTTTTGACTTCACGCAGTGGATGGAAAATTACAAGAAGCAGCCACTTGTTCAGTGTGACGGACATACAGTGCTGTGAACACCCCTTGTGTAAACAGCGATACGTGACAAGATTGCTGGGATTCGATTTTTTTAAAGGAAGGTCTACAGTTATTTTTGTTTTCTATATGCATGTTAATAAATGTGACACTAGTAAAATAGTTTGCCACGTAAATTAGGATGATAAACAAATTGCTGGCTTAAAAACGGTGTCTGCACCTTTTATTGTTGTGTTAAGATTACACTAAGGCATTTGACAAAGTGAAACATGAGGAAATTATCAAAATGTTAGAAAGCATCAACATTGGTGGTAAAAACTTGAGGTTAATAAAGAGCATTTACTGACAACAAACAGCAGCTGTAAGAATTAGCAGCCAAATAGGAACGTTTCAGCAAGTAAAAAAAAGGTGCCAGGGATGTGTGCTGTCACCGGATCTGTTCAGTCTGTGCAGCGAAAAAATAATGAGATCCCTGAAGGACATGCCAAGAATATCATTTGCCGGACATAATAAAAACAACTTGAGATACGTTGATGATACAGTCTTAAAAGCAAAAAGTGAAAAGGAGCTGCAGGAAATGGTTGATACAATAGTGATAGAAAGTGAAAATAAAGGCTTCAGCCTTGATAGCAAAAATACAGAAGTAATAGTCATCTCAAAGAAAAGGGCTTCCCCAGAATGCATTATCAAAGTAAATTGAACAGTTTAAAAACAGGTCAATAGATTCAAATACCTAGGCACATTAATAACAACGGATGGAAGGTGCATCTGAGAAGTGAGATGGCTCAGGCAAACACATCATTCTATAAAATGAAGAGTATTTTATGCAAAGGTTCTTTGTCAATGGAAGTTAGAAAGAGAGTTCTTCAGTGTTATTTATAACCAAACCTGACGTATGGCAGTGAGTCGTGGACAGTAAGTAAACAAGTAGTGGAAGCACTAGAGTTCACAGAGATGTGGTTTTATAGAAGAATGTAAAAAATGTAATTTTGGAAAGCCAAACAGAGTAATGAGGATGTCCTGAAAGAGGCCTATTGCACAAAAGAAATTTATTTCACAAGTTAGAAAGAAGCAATCTACTTTTTTGGGCGTATTGTGAGAAGAGGAAAGCTGGAATATATGATAACAACAGGTAAGATTGAAGGAAACAGAGATAGGATAAGACAAAGAGAGCAAATACTGGACAGTTTGACATCGTGGCATGGAAGGAGGTTAACAACAGAATTGATAAAGTGTCCCGGAGACAGGAAGTTGTGGAGAGACATGATCTCCTACGCCACTAGGCATGGTACTTGAAGAAGAAATTAAAGATTATGCAAGGAAATGTGTCTTTGTCTTTCCGCGTACTTGTAAGTTTTTCCAGTTGTTGTGCACGTACTTGTTGTTAGTTTTTCTAGTTGTTGTGCACGTACTTGTTGTTAGTTTTTCTAGTTGTTGTGCACGTACTTGTTAGTTTTTCTAGTTGTTGTGCACGTACTTGTTGTTAGTTTTTCTAGTTGTTGTGCACGTACTTGTTGTTAATTTTTCTAGTTGTTGTGCATATTTCTTCATTTTAGTCATCATTATTAAGTGCCATAGCGTAAGTGATCATTTCTGTTCACACCCCCCCCCCCCCCCCCGGTGCTGGATGTCGTAGATTTTTCTATAGGAGTATTAAGACTTGGGTTGGTCCCTTCTGAATAGGTTGGAATGAGTGATAGTCACAGTGAGAGATGGAAATAAAACATAGACTTCCACGAGTGAGGTGGTAGAATAGGGATAGATGCTGTCTCTGAGAGCGGAAAATCTTCTCTCTCTCTCACCTATCTTCTACGACAGATCTAAAGTAGTCAGACAGTCTAAACACAGATATATATATTACATATATTTCTATCTAATCACGGGCACGCACATACGCGTGACGACAGTTAAACACACAGACGTGGGAAATCTATAACAATGGATATATATTTTTTTTTTAGAACGAGCTGACCAACGCACTGATTAGTTCAAGAGAGATTTTTATTATTATCATCAAAAAAAATCTTCTCACAACACCAAAGAAATACATCAAGGAGAAACATATACAAATAGTCATAAAAATTCAAGAAAAAAAAAATGCTACAAGGATGATAGCCCGTAAAATCTTACTCTAGGTTTAGCCCACAGCCCCGTTAAGAGAACAGATGATGGCCCAAAGAGTTATAGATACATAGGGTTGAGTCTAAGAGGTTTCTTTCTTTCTCGTAAATGTATGAACAGAGTTGGATAATCTGATTTAGCCTAAGAAAAAGAAACTCTAACATTTGTAACAAATTCTGCAGATTTAAAAATTTAAGATAGCAAATGGGTGACAATAATACCCCGGTAAAATAACACTCTGGCCTGTGTACTCTCATTCATTCAGCCATGGCCTTGCTCACACATATATACTCACAACTTTGCTCGCTGCCTCTGGGAACATAATAATTCTAGGACCTTCGCACAGACCCGAAAAATGCAGTCATCGACCAAGAAACCCCCAGTTCCAAAAGACGTACTGAACTCTCTGTCTCAGGGAACGATTCCTTGGGTGTTCTAATTTTTTTTCGAATGTCTGATTAAGTCACATAAAATTTGTCCAGGCACGAAAGTTAGCAGAGCACAATGTCATTAGCTTTGGATTCTAGGATTTAAGGAATGTCAGATCGGTGTCTTCTTTCAGGCAGGTACTATATTTGGTCACCACAATACTAGTCACAATCTCTGTCGGAATGTTAATGTTATTCTTGTAATATTCTCGCCGCCAGGCAGCATGTACATTTAAATTTGTGGAGCAATATGAACTGGCCCAAAAGCCCAATATATATTTCTAGTCTTTAGAAACCGTTAGTGGGATTGCTATTACTGTCTCTCTCTCTGATGGCATATGCACTGTCAGACCAGTGTTACTTGAAACAAAAAAACCCACGTGGTTAAAGATAGGAACTGTCTATGCTTCACACAAATATGTCTCTTTACTAAACGCTGGCAAGTTGGGTACCACCGTTTCACTATATAAAATGGAAAGAACACATATCAAATAATTTACATATATGTACTCAATATAACTTACATTTTACACGACAAGCCTACAGCTTGACTTATATTTAAAACTTCCCGTGAAATAAGTTATATAAAATCAATCATCAGGAATTAGGAATATCTTCGTATTCCGTCAATATTCATTGATGTCGCATCTAGCATTTATAAGTTAGTTATTAAAACAGTTTCGACTGAGTATTTAACAGTTAAATTAAACTCATTTCAGCTACTTGTTTAGTAAGCTAAAAATATAATTTATTTTGCATTTCCACTAACAAACTATCAAAATATTCACTCTGCACACAGAACTAGTTTAAAATGAAATCGGCGATTTAACACTTAATCACTTCACAAAATACTAGAGATCTATTATATATAATATTTACCTCAAACACAGAAGTACTAAGAACTTAAACCACTTCGACCAAACTAAAGGCCATCTCTATTTACAGAGATTATTTAGAAATCGAAAGAAGGTTGTTCTAGTCTAACTGCAAAGTTACTGAGTGAAATGAAATAGTTTCAAACGTGGGTTAATATTTTAAACCAGACAAAGGATGAACTATCTCCCCCGCCCCGATCTCTCCCCCTTCTCATAACAGCTACGTTTAACTTAGAGGCGTGTCGTAACTGCCACCAGTGCGATTACGCACCTGCGGTAACAAACTGACCGGGAAAAGCGCGTGTCAGTTGCAAATCTCAGACAACCATCTGAAACTGCGACTATAAGGTGTAAATATTCGCTCCTACTTAAGCGTTCGGCCGATGCGACTCGTTGTTGACCGGTGAAAATGCAGACGGATGTCGGCTCTCTCCTAGCATTCTCACGCGTTTACGTCGAGAATCTAACTCAGGAGTGTCGTGTCATCTGAAGGTGCAGACCCAAGTCGGCTCGATGTCTGAGATGGACTGCAACTAAATCGCACTTCACGTCTGACTGACATCTATGTAATAAAATTACGTATCCCAGTATGAGAAAAAAACACAAGGTAAAGTTTGAGGATACTGAAGAAAATATTATTCGCAAAACAAGTGATGCGAAAAATACAGGAAAAAAACAAGTAAGTGTTAAACTCTTTCTTTGTGTAGTTGTTAACTCATACTGGCTACTAGTTGTTGAATCATGCTTTATTTGCTAAATGATGTGAATGTCCACCAGTGGATAAATGTAGATGTTGGGACTGGTGTAGTAAAGTGTAACGATTGTCAACTCATCAAACCCAGCACAGTTTTGGTCATACAGGTCATCTTGTCCTGGAACGTGATGAGGCTCCGACAAGAATGTGAGTGTAAACAATGAGTGTGTATCTGAATGTCAGTACGCGAATGGTAGAATGATTCGATAGAGTTGACAGGTTGGTAGTACATCACTCATACTCACACTGTTCGAATTCAAGAAGTACTGGAACTACGGTGGTCTTTTTATAAACATTTAATGGGACGCACACTTGGACAGTACGTGTATGGTTACAGGAACAAATGTCGACATAGACAGCATAATGTTGATCACAGGAATATCATCTTAAGTTAGCATTCATGCTTGGCAAATATCATAATGGAGCATTCGTAAATAAGCATTCAGCGTTCCATCATGTAAATCATCTGGCTTTACTGACTGGGCACGTCAGACCATAACCAATACATAGGAAGGCTCCTAGACCTAACCTCGTCTAGCGAATATTCCTTCACGTAAAGTTCAATATATATATATATTTCATAATATAGGAATCCCAGACATGGGTTCTCACATGTAGCAGTGATCTCTTGGTTCATCGAGCGATAGTACAGGCATCCCTTTTTCTCACTCGATAAATACAAAGTATATGAATTTCAACATGGCTGTTCTCTCTCTCGTGAGCTTCACTCACTATAGAATATAGACCAAAATTAGTCATTCATTAAATGTCCTCATTTCTTCATAGGTTCTCTCATAGAGGTAATTGAATAATATCATACAATCCAGTGCTGATACATAGGAATGTCTTCTTCCTTTGAATGGATATTCTTTTTAAAAGTACCACTGTGCATCTGCTTATCAACAACGATGGCGAAGCCCAAGTTCATAATAAATTGTGGTTTTACCTTTTTATGCGAAATATAACTTTGCCATTCCTTGGCAAAAGAGAATAAACACTGGGGTAAAGTACATACAACATGTCTAAATGATTATCACTTTTCCCCATCCATAGATAGATCACTATTTCGGCAAAAAGCCTGCTACAACAAAACTCGGCATCCTCACAGGATGACAGCCATGGATCACACACTTTGCTAGCGATACTTCCGCTGCATAGCCTTTGACCTTTTCTAGCGACAACCAAATTAGTTCGACTTAGAAATGCAAAGATATCCATATATAAGACAGACTCGTCCTACTCATACAAACACTACGTATAAATTCAGGCCATAGATATACTGAAGCAAGAACAATCTATTCCTACCCAGCCACAGAATAAATCGCAGTAGGCCTAGAGTCGTCTGCGGAGTCCGATCGAAGATGACAGAACTATTTTCAAGGGAAGCAACCCAAAAATGACTTCTCCTTAAGCACTTAAAAAGGAAATACTTTGCTTACAAAATATTTGCGAACATAATAAGAATATAAATGTATTATATTGCAAGATAGTAAAAATTGCCCTTTACAGTCTTACCACACCTCCCGGGAAAAAAAAAAAAATTTTTTTTTTTTTTTAAATACATCTAGGAGCACCGTAGAATAGGCTCACAACGCAAGAATACTGCGCAGATGAAAATATCAGGAATAACTATAATTCCTAATATGACTGGTGAGAATATATATCTCAAAATCTGAGAGAAATTGTTTCCCTACGAATAAATGTTTCCAGGAAGGTGTGATGTACGTATAATACAATTCTGGTAATTATACAATGCATACCAAAAATTCACACTACAATCTTAAATTTATGATTTATGAAGAAACAATCATCAAAGAACAGCGGTGAATTAACATCAATAAACCGCTAAGTAGCGATACCATCATTCTATTATTAAATTACAAATGTGTATCTTAGTAAAGAAACAAAAAATAACTGTTGTAAAGTTATACATATTAAAAAGATCCAATATTTAACAGTTAAGTGGCATCATGTGGGCATCTGGACAGAATGTCCGCCATCACATTTTCTGAACCACGGATAGCTCGTACCGAAAAATGAAAAGGTTGAAGAGCAATTGCGTATCGAGTTGATCTCGAGCTCTTCAAGTTCTTACTTTGGATAGCCGTAAGAGCTTTTTGGTCAGTTTCCACTACGAAATGCGCGCCCAGAAGGAATCTTTGGAGTTTGAGAATTGACCAAACCATTGCCAATAATTCACGGTCTAAAACCGAGTAATTCCTTTCTGCAGCATTAAGTTTTCTGGATATGTACATTACAGGATGCAGAGTTCCAGAGTACTCTTGCATTAGTGCCGCTCCAATCCCAGTGGATGAAGCGTCACTACGAAGAACAAATGTCTTATCTGTTGTAGGTAACACTAAAATAGGTGGTGATGAAAACATAGTTTTGATCTTCTCTAGTGAAGATTGGCATTCATGAGACCAGTGAACCATGTTAGGCGACCCTTTCTTTAATAGTGTAGAGAGAGGTGCCATGATAGAGGACAGATTCGGAATGAAACGTCCATAAAATTGTATGAGACCTAAAAGACTTCGCACTTGCTTTTTAGTCCTAGGGATAGAGATGTTAAGTATCTTAGTGATATTATGGTCTTCTGTCTTCAAGAAACCGTGACCTACTCGATGGCCTAAGAAAGCAATTTCGCTAAAGCCAATACAAGCTTTAGATGGTTTTGCTGTCAGGTTATACTCACGTAGAGTTGATAATAATTCAACTAATCCTGAATAGTGATCTTCCCAAGTATCGCTGAAAAGACAGATGTCGTCTAGATAAGCAATGACATCTGACCGATACGATAGGATTCGACGCATCATGCGTACAAATGTAGCTGGTGCGTTCATAAGGCCGAAAGGCATAAAATTCCATTGGAAAAGGCCTCTGGGAGTAGAGAAAGCGGTAAGAGGTTTGGCGCGTTCGGATAATGGAACTTGCCAATATCCTTTAGACAAATCAAGTTTAGTGAAAAAATGCGATTTAGAAAGACGAGTAAGTAACTCTTCTAGTAAAGGCATAGGTTCAGCATCGAACTTCGTAACTTGATTCAATTTGCGATAGTCAACGCAAAGACGTATGTTATTGTCTTTTTTTCGAACAATAACCATCGGCGAAGAATATGCAGAAGTGGATGGTTCGATTATTTGTAAATCTATCATTTCATCCAACTCCTTTTCAACCTGTGTTTGGAAATGTATAGGGATAGGATAAGGCCTAACCCTAATTGGAGTATGTTCAGTTAGAACAATGTCATGCTCAATGACATGAGTTTGTCCAGGGATGTCAGTGAGGACATCCTGAAATGTTTGTAACATAGACGAAACTTGTCGCCGTTCTCCTAGAGACAAATCAGGAGAAACAGTAACGTCTTTCCATGATTCACTAGAATGAAGTGGGATCATTGGAAGCGGGAGATTAACATCCGAAAAACTTGTTTCCTCATCCTGTATTACAGACAGTGATGAGTAATGACCATGTTTGACATGAGAATCGTCCGTTGCCTGGAAAATAGGCTGTAGATAGTCAGGACGTTCATGGAACTCCGTAAGCATATTGATGTGGAAGGTTTTATGCTTCCCGTTAATATCGACGATGTAGTCAACATCTGAAATTTTCGATATTATATCGTACGGACCTTTCCAACTAATAAGGAGTCTATTTTCACGACAAGGTAGCAAAACAAATGCTTTGTCACCAGGACAAAGTTGTCGTAAAGTTCTCTTCTTATTAGCAAATTGTCTTGCCTTCTGCTTAGCAAACTCAGAAGAGGACGTTGCCAATTTGCATGCTTCGATAATCTTTTGTCTCAGCGCGATGACATACTCGTAAGAAGATTTTGTGTCATCGTCAATATTGTCAGCTGTTATAAGATCATGCAGCAAAGACATTGGGCCGCGCGGTCGCGCGCCAAAGACAAGTTCAAAGGGCGAAAACCCTGTATGTTCATTGGGGACCTCTCTGTACGCGAAGAGGGCCGCGGGTAAAACCCTATCCCAATCCTGAGGATGATCCTCAGTTATCTTCCCTAATAAGTTCTTAAGTGTTCTATTTAGTCGCTCGACCATCCCATTGGACATAGGATGATAGATGCTACTCAAAGATCTCTCTATCTGTAGAGTAGACATTACTTGAGACATGGTATCCGATATCAGTTGGGTGCCATGATCTGATAATATTTCTCCGGGGAATCCCAGCCGAGAAAATATAAGCCAAAGAGCATCTGCAATGTCAGCGGTAGTAATGCTCTTTAGAGGGATAGCCTCTGGCCAACGTGTGCACATGTCTACACACGTTAAGATAAACTGATGTCCTCTAGCAGATTTGATCTTGAATGGACCAATGATGTCTATCGCCATTTTCTGGAATGGACGAATAGGAATATCTGCAGCCTGAATAGGCGCAGCATGACGAGGACCTTTGGATTTGACTTCTTGACATACTTTACAGGATCGACAATAGATCCGTATGTCCTTGTTCACAAAAGGCCAAAAGAAAGCCGCAAGAACTCTTGACTTTGTACGGGAAAAACCCATGTGACCAGCACACTGAGAGTCGTGTGCATGTTGTAAGATCTTAACTCTCAAATTCTTGGGTACAAGAATCTGAGAATGACTTGACTTAGTGGAGTCTTGCACCATACGTACAAGTACGCCATTCTTCATTGTAATCCAAGATTTACAATTTGAATCTTTATTCGGATCACCTTTTGTTACAAGAGTGAAGAATTTCTTAAGAGTCGGATCTTCTTCTTGTTGTTTTATAAACGAGTCACGAGAAATTACCAAGGGATCATCTTGGTTATGCACTTCATTATCTTCAACAGATGAAGTTTCAGGCATATTGAGAGCTTGAGCTCTAGTGACTACTGCATTAGCAGATTGCATATTTTGATTTTCCCAAACGGAAATTTGCTCCGGAGTGCATTCTTTGACTCCGTGAATGCGACCGATGATAAGATCAGCGATCGGATCCGGCAAAAGACATGCGTGTACATCTCCTGTGAAGAAAGGAGTAGCAATCCTA
The DNA here is from genome assembly GCA_024509875.1 of Oreohelix idahoensis. Classification (NCBI taxonomy): domain Eukaryota; kingdom Metazoa; phylum Mollusca; class Gastropoda; order Stylommatophora; family Oreohelicidae; genus Oreohelix; species Oreohelix idahoensis. The sequence goes on from JAMPIV010009778.1 coordinate 42,413, forward strand.
ATGATAGCGGTAGAGTATTTCTCTATGGTGCCGCCAAATGTTACGCATTTGACTACTTTGCCTGTAGAATGAGAAGGATCTATGAGTGACTGCCTAACCCCAATAGTTGTGCATCCAGAATCAAAAAGTACTGAGACTGGATTGTCATTTACTAAACCTTTGTGTAAGACAAGAGAACCTCTCCCATCATGCGCGATTGACGCAGGAAGAGCGGGAAGAGGATGGCCACAGCTTAAAGTAGACACTGTGGTTGGCTCAAATAATGTTTTGCATTGGGGGCACTGAGATGCTCTCCCAAAATCAAAAGCGGCACATGCCATATTATTAGAGTCATCATTATCTTTATTTTGTTTATAGGCTTCGTGGGACTCTTGCTGTGCAGAGTTCGCCTGGTAATGAGCTTTATGTTTTTTGAATTGTGCTCTACCTCTGTTATTATTGCCTCTGTACTTATCATTGTTTCCACTATTATAACCTCTACTCGGGTTTGAATCATAGCTCCTTTGGTTACTATCATCATATTCATTATAATGAGTATCTCGGTAATTATGATCCTGTTGTCTCCATGAAGGAAAACTTGGATAGTTTCTAGAATGACTTCCTTTGCGAAAGTTCCTGTAATTATGACCACCCCTGAATCGAGGGCTGTCAGCTCTTCTCCAGGTATTCGAAGAAGATCCCTGAAATGATTGGTTACCTTGGTTCTGATAACTGTAATAGTTACCTTTTTTATTAAACCTATTTTGAGGTCCTTGGAATTTGTGAGAGTGATTAGGGTTGTATGGTGTTGCAGAAGCAACTGGCATACCTTCTTTAACCTTACTGTTGCTAATGGCTACGTCCGGATGTGCAGTGACGTATTGGGTACAATACTGTTCCATTTCTTTTAGAGACTTAGGTTTACGCTCATGTAAGAATTCGAGGAAAGGTTTATTTATACTTGACATAATCTTGTCTCTGAGTATCAAGTCCATAAGGGCTTCATAAGTCTTTTCTGTTTTGGATAGCTCAATCCAACGATCAAATGTAAGTCGTGTCCTTGCAATGAATTCTGAGAATTCTACACCTGCCTCAGGCACCATTGTCTTAAACAACTTCCGATAACCCTCTTCAGACAACTGATACTTCTTTAATAAGGCTGCCCTAATAACATCATAGTTATCTTTGTCAGCCTCTTCAACCAAACTTAAACTAGTCAGAGAATCACCTTTCAGATTTTCTGATAACTGGTTAGCATATTGTGATTTGTCCACATTATGTGCTCGACACGAGCGTTCAAATCTGTTTAGCCAGAATGTTATGTCATCACTGGAAGGGTTGAACGCTGGTACCTTGACCTTGTAAGTAAAGGGTTTACCATTACCACTAGATGCTTGATTAACATTACTTATGTTTGTTAACTTTAACTTTTCTAACTCAAATGCTAAAAGTTCTTTTTGGTGTTCATGTTCTCTTATTGCTTTTTTTTCTTGAGCTTCAGCTTGTAATTTTCTCTCTTCTGCAGCAGCCTGTAATTTTTTCTCTTCAGCAGCAGCTTCATCTTTTCTTTTCTCTTTTTCCATTTCCATCTGGAATCTTTTTTCATCAGTCTGTATCTGCAATTTCTTTTGTTCATCCTCTCTTTGTAATTTTCTTTCCTCAGCTTCTAATTTCTTTTCTTCAATCAATGCTTTTCTTTCTTCAGCAGCCAATGCTTTGTCATATTGAGCAACTGCCCATTCTTCTAACTGCTGACCAGTCTTATCAAGAGCCCTGCCTTGTGTGATAAAATAATCCAAGGTAGACATCTTGTCTAATAAGATCAGTAATTTGCAAAAGTAAATAAATTTACTTTCTTAGTCTTAATCAAAGACTTTGTATGATAACTTTGTAACCTGTGAAAAATAGTACTTAACTATCCCAATCACTGTGGGAAACAAGCCTTACAAAGGTCTTGTATAAATCCTTATATAATAACAGCTATAAGTTGCTGGTTCACTCTATAATATAAGTGCAGTGCACCAGAAATAGTGTTTTATATCATCAACTGTGTACCTTTAGTAATAGCAATTAACTATCAGTTGATTCTTGTACATCAATTTATATGATCAACTATATTTTAAATAGTGTATGTCGATCAGGCACAAAACAAAACAGTTATACAGAAAACATGAAAACATTTGCGGAAATGAAATAAATCAAATGGGAAAAACAATAAAAGATAAACCGCAAGAGGATAACAAATACAAATAACGCCACAGTATATAAATATAAATTGAGAATAGAACTGAAAGATAGAATAGGGTAGACCAACAAATTACAAACAAATCAAAACAAACTAAAGAACAGAGGAATATTACAAAAACAACAATGAGTACAGACTTCACAGCTAACACTAATAGCAACAGCTGTCGCAGCAAATTTTCAATGAAGAAAATTGCACCTATAGAAACGCACACATCAGACCCTCTATTACGTGGGATACTCTGCTGTGTGACACCGCCCAACCGAAACAACAACCCGCTGGATACAAACAAATATCACATATAAATAGTTAAACATAAATACATAAATGCATAAATAGTATGGCAATATGATGTAAATAGAGTGTTGCAGAAAGAATGTGTTGGAATGAAGGCTCAGTTACACTGCCTAATAGTACAGTACTGTGGTACTTTATTAAACAAATACTTCTGGTCTAATTATTTTAAATTCAACACAGAAATAGAAGCTCCATCGTTGATTTGAATGATAACAATCAATGTAGGACTTCTCAGTTCAATAACATTTCCTTTCGCAAACACTGTCAAATATTCTCCAGTCCTGATGTGTAATGTTCTATGTTTCAACCAAGCTTGCTGTGTAACACTGTCAGTTGTATGGCAAATGTCCAATGAACCAAATGTCAACAAACCCTGACCTAGTTACTGCATACTCTCGACAGGACAGGTCACGCTGACATCACTGTAGAGTTGTACTGCTGATGTATTTGTGTGTCGTAACAGACCCCAAGGAACGTCTGGTCTCAGTAGTTTACTTCTCAATATGGTCACTGTGCAGGTTGACCCAGGAAGCTGGCACACCAGTTGTTAAACTCTTTCTTTGTGTAGTTGTTAACTCATACTGGCTACTAGTTGTTGAATCATGCTTTATTTGCTAAATGATGTGAATGTCCACCAGTGGATAAATGTAGATGTTGGGACTGGTGTAGTAAAGTGTAACGATTGTCAACTCATCAAACCCAGCACAGTTTTGGTCATACAGGTCATCTTGTCCTGGAACGTGATGAGGCTCCGACAAGAATGTGAGTGTAAACAATGAGTGTGTATCTGAATGTCAGTACGCGAATGGTAGAATGATTCGATAGAGTTGACAGGTTGGTAGTACATCACTCATACTCACACTGTTCGAATTCAAGAAGTACTGGAACTACGGTGGTCTTTTTATAACATTTAATGGGACGCACACTTGGACAGTACGTGTATGGTTACAGGAACAAATGTCGACATAGACAGCATAATGTTGATCACAGGAATATCATCTTAAGTTAGCATTCATGCTTGGCAAATATCATAATGGAGCATTCGTAAATAAGCATTCAGCGTTCCATCATGTAAATCATCTGGCTTTACTGACTGGGCACGTCAGACCATAACCAATACATAGGAAGGCTCCTAGACCTAACCTCGTCTAGCGAATATTCCTTCACGTAAAGTTCAATATATATATATTTCATAATATAGGAATCCCAGACATGGGTTCTCACATGTAGCAGTGATCTCTTGGTTCATCGAGCGATAGTACAGGCATCCCTTTTTCTCACTCGATAAATACAAAGTATATGAATTTCAACATGGCTGTTCTCTCTCTCGTGAGCTTCACTCACTATAGAATATAGACCAAAATTAGTCATTCATTAAATGTCCTCATTTCTTCATAGGTTCTCTCATAGAGGTAATTGAATAATATCATACAATCCAGTGCTGATACATAGGAATGTCTTCTTCCTTTGAATGGATATTCTTTTTAAAAGTACCACTGTGCATCTGCTTATCAACAACGATGGCGAAGCCCAAGTTCATAATAAATTGTGGTTTTACCTTTTTATGCGAAATATAACTTTGCCATTCCTTGGCAAAAGAGAATAAACACTGGGGTAAAGTACATACAACATGTCTAAATGATTATCACTTTTCCCCATCCATAGATAGATCACTATTTCGGCAAAAAGCCTGCTACAACAAAACTCGGCATCCTCACAGGATGACAGCCATGGATCACACACTTTGCTAGCGATACTTCCGCTGCATAGCCTTTGACCTTTTCTAGCGACAACCAAATTAGTTCGACTTAGAAATGCAAAGATATCCATATATAAGACAGACTCGTCCTACTCATACAAACACTACGTATAAATTCAGGCCATAGATATACTGAAGCAAGAACAATCTATTCCTACCCAGCCACAGAATAAATCGCAGTAGGCCTAGAGTCGTCTGCGGAGTCCGATCGAAGATGACAGAACTATTTTCAAGGGAAGCAACCCAAAAATGACTTCTCCTTAAGCACTTAAAAAGGAAATACTTTGCTTACAAAATATTTGCGAACATAATAAGAATATAAATGTATTATATTGCAAGATAGTAAAAATTGCCCTTTACAGTAAGGAAAGATAATAAAATAAAGGATGCGGGTGAGAGAATAGGAAGAAGATGTAGGCAATTTAATGATATAAAGACCTACGTGACAGGACGTCCCCCCTTTAAGATATGGAAGCACTCCATGTCTACGTTATGGAATTAAATTTCCTATAACCGTAGCTTCGGGGTGTCTGTCTTCTTCCCTCTCATCTTCCCCCTCCATCTCTGTCCAATTCCTACTCATGAAGTCTGCCCCAACGTTTCCTTCCTCTGGAATGTCTCCCATGCGCGCTTGAAAGAGCGTCGCCGCTTCTGACATTTTTCAAAGATTTCCTGTGATTGCGGTGGAATATCCCTGCCACTATCATCATCTTCGTCAGCTTTGGCGATCGTCAGGAGATGGTCGGAGGTTGGCACTGGTTTTTCCAAGTATCGCTTTAAGAGATTTAAATGGAAAACCTTCTCCATTCCTTGAATAGATATCTGGTAGTTAGCCTTAGAAATCTTTTTCAGGACGGTAAACGGCCCTTGCCATCCGATCTTCAGTTGGTTGTTCTCGGTAGGGAGTAACACCAAAACTTTCTCTCCTGCTTCCAGTTCTCTCTCTTTCGCGACTTTCCTGTATCGGTTAGCGTGCTTGGTGCGTGCTCGCTTAAAGTTAGTCGTTGCTAGGTCCCACCCTAGTTTCAACCTTTCCTTTAAAACCGACACATATTTACTTGCTGAGACGACTGTCTCATCCACCTTCTCGTCTGTCAGAGACTGAAGTAAGGCTTCAAGCGGGCCCTTAATGGGTCTGCCGAATAAGAGTGTAGCTGGCGGAAATCCTGTGGAAGTATGAGGAGATTCTCTGTAGCCAAATAAAGCTCCAGGAATACAAAGATCCCAATCTTCAGGTTTCACTTGTGCAAGTTTACTTAGCATCATGTTGAGGTTTCCATTAGCACGTTCCACGAGCCCATTTCCGGCCGGAGTATATGGCTTAGTGTGGATGTGTTGGGTCCTCAAGATCTTAACGATCTCATCGATCAACAGGTTTCGGTATGGAGATCCATTATCCGTCAACACTTGCTGCGGGAATCCCAACCGAGTGAAAATCTGCACTAGGGCTTCTGTGACATGCTTGGCATCTGCGCATGTTAGCGGGATAGCTTCTGCCCATAAAGTGCATGTATCGACTAAAGTCAGGATGAACCTGTTCCTTCTTTTAGTCCTTTCGAAAGGCCCTAAAATGTCGATCACGACCCGTTCGAATGGTGTTCCCACTATTGGCATTTCACCCAAAGAGACTGGGGGTGCCCGTTGCTTGGGTGGCACACGTTGGCACTGGGCACAGGATTTGACATATCTGATAATATCAGTATTTACTCCTGGCCACCAGTAATGAGTGGTTATACGTTGGTTTGTGGCGTTCTGTCCCATATGTCCGCTGAAGGGAAGAGAGTGCCCCATTTCTAGGATTTGGCTTCTGTACTGTTTCGGTACTAGGAGCTGGTTGTAACCTTGGTCAGGCTTGCCCGTTCTCCGATAAAGTACGCCATCCTCAGAAAAAATGTCCCCGTGCTGTTTGGGTTCCTTAGCCATGGGCAGTTTCCTAAAGCAGGGTGCCAAAGTAGGGTCCTTGTATTGCGCTTCTTTAAGTTCCATAGGTAACAAATTAGGCGCAGGCTCCCATTCCTTGTTGGTTTGCCCTCTTGTAGTTACTGCTGCCACAATCGGCTCTTCCGGTTTCCCAATACACACGTATCTCCCGCCAAGCATGACTGGGTAGATGGGATCATCCATAACAGCCGCTTTGATCACACCTCTGACAAAATCAGAGTGGATCTCCACCAATGCGATGGGAAGCGCTGTAGGTGCCTCACTCTTAGAAACTCCACAAAGTTTGACGGTCTCTCTCCTGTCTCTTGACCGGGTTTAACCAGGTTTCTGGCAACAATGCAATCGTAAGAAAGCCCCGTGTCGAATACACAAAGACTTTGAGAACCGTTCAAAATAACAGTACCTCGCGTTGAGGGTCTATCCCCAACAGTGCTCAGGAGTTCTCCCTTTGCTACTTTCACCTTTCTGGCCACGCTGCCATGTAGGGCGGTCGGGTTGATCAGACTGTTTGGGGTGGTTGGGGTACTTGTTCTTGTAGAACTTGGATTTTTCAGGAGGGGGGTTTTGAGGTCCAGTTTCTCTGTGGTTATTTTGGTTAGAAGCCTGAGAAGATTGCTCTAGGTTATGTTTTCGAAAATGCTCCTCTGTCGGTTTCCGCTTTGTGGCCGGTAGTTCAGCCAGCGCATTGTGATAACGCTCAGACTTTTCCAAAATGTCTTCAAGTTTTTCTGCCCCCTGCTCAGCGAGAAATCTCCGGGTATCAGCAGACAAAGTGTTCTTTATTTGTTCCGTTAAAACAAATTCCTCAAGACCTTCATAGGTAGAGGGGAGCTGCGAGAGCTCAAGGCACTTTGTCAAATATCCCTTCAAACGAGATGAGAACTGCTGAAAAGTTTCAGAATTCTCCTTCCTGCTGTTGCGAAACAGTTGCAAAAACTTGCGAGCGTTCATTTCAAAGCGCTCCAGTAACGCTTTCTTCAACAGATCATAGTTGTCTTGTTGGCTGCTTTCCAGTTTGGCGTAAACATCATACGCAGAACTTTTCAAAGCCCGGGAAAGCTTCATGTTCCAACGCGACCTCTCTAAACCGTACAGAGTTGCAATTTTCTCAAATTTTTCTAGCCAAGTGTCAATCTTCTCATTTGGACAAGGGAAAGATTCTAGCGGAAAAGACATAGCAGTGAGGTGAAGAGATTGACTGTTAGAAGGATCAGTTAAGGAAGAATGAGGAGAAGACTCTCCATTGCTGGAGGTAGAGGCAGCACCACGGCTTTGGAACTCTAGAGTCTTAAGCGCCAGCTCATGCTGTCGTCGTTGCTCATTTTCTCTTTCCTCATGCTGTCTCTCCTCCCTCTCCTTCTCATGCTGTCTCTCCTTCTCTCGTTCCTCATGCTGTCTCTCCTTCTCTCTTTCCTCTCTCTCCTTCTCCTCCTTCTCATGCTGTCTCTCCTTCTCTCTTTCTCTCTCCCTACGGATTTCCATTTCTTCGTCCATCCTCTTCTGTTCTCTAGCTTCGGCTGCTTTCCTCTCCGCATCATATCTCTCAAGTTCGGCTCTGACAAAAGCTTTCACTTCCTCTCCTTCCAGTCCCTCCTCTCTCGCTTCGTCCCTGAGGAGTTGTCTAAGCTTTGCCCTCTCGGCCATATTATGTCAGTGACTGAGACTAGTGGAGAAAGAAATTTAGAAAAGGATACTCTGATTCCTACCACTTACGAGAAAAAAAATGTACCAAAAATTCAAAAGATGATATCCTTAACCCTGGGATACCTCCTCCAAAGTAAAATCTAACTATCGCTGCTATTATCGGCAATAAAGCACTTAATGCAAAACACGACTACGCCAACTAAATGGTAGTTAAGATTACTTCTGAAAAATAGGTTGCTACAGTGGAAAAACAAAATAATTATTGCAAAAATTAAAGAGAAAAATAATCCCTTAATTATAAAATCCACTATAAGTTCGCCCCTGAAGTCAGATAGGGTAAGGGAGGCAATTAATCTGGACAAATAGTCCGAAACGCACTCCTTAGCTTTTGCTCAAACACCTACTTCTTCAAAACCCAGTGAATGTTATACACTCACTACTTTACCAGCGTTTAGTATTACAAAATCAGTAATTAACATATATTCCGACAAAATCAACCTGTAAACCAAATGTATAATGTTCAAATGCTGTGGAAAAAAAAACTTATCAGTTTGTGTGGTCAGCACGCTCGTAAACAGATCGTTAGTCTAGGGGATAAATTATTATAAAATAAAACTCACAAGACAATCACACTCTTACTCTATTTCAGAATAAAGAATCTTAAGTACAAAATCCAGATAGACGAGTCCACATTTGTCGTACTAGTCTTCCTATTCCAAGTTGAAAAATCCGTCGGACGAGACCACATTTGTCGTAGATTTTTCGATAGGAGTATTAAGACTTGGGTTGGTCCCTTCTGAATAGGTTAGAATGAGTGATAGTCACAGTGAGAGATGGAAATAAAACATAGACTTCCACGAGTGAGGTGGTAGAATAGTGATAGATGCTGTCTCTGAGAGCGGATAATCTTCTCTCTCTCTCACCTATCTTCTACGACAGATCTAAAGTAGTCAGACAGTCTAAACACAGATATATATATTACATATATTTCTATCTAATCACGGGCACGCACATACGCGTGACGACAGTTAAACACACAGACGTGGGAAATCTATAACAATGGATATATATATATTTTTTTTAGAACGAGCTGACCAACGCACTGATTAGTTCAAGAGAGATTTTTATTATTATCATAAAAAAAAAATCTTCTCACAACACCAAAGAAATACATCAAGGAGAAACATATACAAATAGTCATAAAAATTCAAGAAAAAAAATGCTACAAGGATGATAGCCCGTAAAATCTTACTCTAGGTTTAGCCCACAGCCCCGTTAAGAGAACAGATGATGGCCCAAAGAGTTATAGATACATAGGGTTGATTCTAAGAGGTTTCTTTCTTTCTCGTAAATGTATGAACAGAGTTGGATAATCTGATTTAGCCTAAGAAAAAGAAACTCTAGCATTTGTAACAAATTCTGCAGATTTAAAAATTTAAGATAGCAAATGGGTGACAATAATACCCCGGTAAAATAACACTCTGGCCTGTGTACTCTCATTCATTCAGCCATGGCCTTGCTCACACATATATACTCACAACTTTGCTCGCTGCCTCTGGGAACATAATAATTCTAGGACCTTCGCACAGACCCGAAAAATGCAGTCATCGACCAAGAAACCCCCAGTTCCAAAAGACGTACTGAACTCTCTGTCTCAGGGAACGATTCCTTGGGTGTTCTAATTTTTTTCGAATGTCTGATTAAGTCACATAAAATTTGTCCAGGCACGAAAGTTAGCAGAGCACAATGTCATTAGCTTTGGATTCTAGGATTTAAGGAATGTCAGATCGGTGTCTTCTTTCAGGCAGGTACTATATTTGGTCACCACAATACTAGTCACAATCTCTGTCGGAATGTTAATGTTATTCTTGTAATATTCTCGCCGCCAGGCAGCATGTACATTTAAATTTGTGGAGCAATATGAACTGGCCCAAAAGCCCAATATATATTTCTAGTCTTTAGAAACCGTTAGTGGGATTGCTATTACTGTCTCTCTCTCTGATGGCATATGCACTGTCAGACCAGTGTTACTTGAAACAAAAAAACCCACGTGGTTAAAGATAGGAACTGTCTATGCTTCACACAAATATGTCTCTTTACTAAACGCTGGCAAGTTGGGTACCACCGTTTCACTATATAAAATGGAAAGAACACATATCAAATAATTTACATATATGTACTCAATATAACTTACATTTTACACGACAAGCCTACAGCTTGACTTATATTTAAAACTTCCCGTGAAATAAGTTATATAAAATCAATCATCAGGAATTAGGAATATCTTCGTATTCCGTCAATATTCATTGATGTCGCATCTAGCATTTATAAGTTAGTTATTAAAACAGTTTCGACTGAGTATTTAACAGTTAAATTAAACTCATTTCAGCTACTTGTTTAGTAAGCTAAAAATATAATTTATTTTGTATTTCCACTACAACTCGTCGATTAAAGAAATAACAAACTATCAAAATATTCACTCTGCACACAGAACTAGTTTAAAATGAAATCGGCGATTTAACACTTAATCACTTCACAAAATACTAGAGATCTATTATATATAATATTTACCTCAAACACAGAAGTACTAAGAACTTAAACCACTTCGACCAAACTAAAGGCCATCTCTATTTACAGAGATTATTTAGAAATCGAACGAAGGTTGTTCTAGTCTAACTGCAAAGTTACTGAGTGAAATGAAATAGTTTCAAACGTGGGTTCATATTTTAAACCAGACAAAGGATGAACTATCTCCCCCGCCCCGATCTCTCCCCCTTCTCATAACAGCTACGTTTAACTTAGAGGCGTGTCGTAACTGCCACCAGTGCGATTACGCACCTGCGGTAACAAACTGACCGGGAAAAGCGCGTGTCAGTTGCAAATCTCAGACAACCGTCTGAAACTGCAACTATAAGGTGTAAAGATTCGCTCCTACTTAAGCGTTCGGCCGATGCGACTCGTTGTTGACCGGTGAAAATGCAGACGGATGTCGGCTCTCTCCTAGCATTCTCACGCGTTTACGTCGAGAATCTAACACAGACGTGTCGTGTCATCTGAAGGTGCAGACCCAAGTCGGCTCGATGTCTGAGATGGACTGCAACTAAATCGCACTTCACGTCTGACTGACATCTATGTAATAAAATTACGTATCCCAGTATGAGAAAAAACACAAGGAAAAGTTTGAGGATACTGAAGAAAATATTATTCGCAAAACAAGTGATGCGAAAAATACAGGAAAAAAACAAGTAAGGAAAGATAATAAAATAAAGGATGCGGGTGAGAGAATAGGAAGAAGATGTAGGCAATTTAATGATATAAAGACCTACGTGACACTGGATATCTTCTCAGTTGTTGACTTTTTTCATGCAGCTACGTCTGTCCGGCATACACTATTTTGGTAGTCCTCTCTCTCATTTTCCAACAATCTTTCCAGTTGTCACAACACTTTCCAGCTTTCTTATGGACATTGGCTTCTTTCAGAACACCCTCTTTACTCTTTTTAGCAGTCAGTGGTGTTGTAAACACTGTTGTGTAAAAATTTGCAGTCAGTGGTGTTCTGAACACTGTTGTGTAAAAATTTGCAGTCGGTGGTGTTATGAACACTGTTGTGTAAAAATTAGCTGTCAGTGGTGTTCTAAACACTGTTGTGTAAAACCACATCTCTGTGGCCTCCTCGACTTTTCCTGCTTGTTTACTAATTGTCCTTGACTCAGTTTCTGTGTGTCAGGATTGGTTCTATAATGTCCTTCTACTTCGTCGTTCGCTCGGCTGTAAATACCACTGAACAACTCTCTTTCTCTGTCGTAAATTTATTTAGAGAGAAAGAGTCTTAGAAATAGTGGTCCGGTTTAGAGTGTAGAATGATGGTGAAACGCTCAATGATAGAAATGTAGAGAGTAAATAGTTGCTTCACAGAGTGCTGGAGGAGAGTAAAGACAGACTTATTTACGACAAATCGTTTCTCTCAATCTACTCTTCAGGCTCTCCTGGTCAAACAATTATTTGCCAGTTTCCAGACACACACCTGCTCTCACACCGATTTGGTGCTTCAAACACACAGACGACGTGGATACAACTATCTTAAACAAATAGGGGAAATTTTGGGCTTTGGGTATTCCAACACAGTAACCATTAAGTTTATGTCGTTTATTAAAGTTAAAAAAAAACAATCACTACAATAATCATGTGTTTACAGCAAAAATTATCATAAGTACAGAAAAATGCAAATAACAAGGTAGGGAGGGGGTGAAGAAGATTGGTATCGACTAAGCCCGTCCCGCTTATTAGACAAAGATAAACCCAGTCCAAAGATAGATAGTTATCAGGAACATAGGTACGTTAACCTAACAGTGAAGTTAATTACTCCGAAAGAGGTGTTTCAAAATTAGGTATGCGTGGTAGAAAGAATCCTGTTCTTCCCAATTGTTCTTCCCTTTACTAAGCAAATGAAAAGGAGGGGTTTTTAAACAGAGTTAACAAATTATCAACTATCCCACTTAAAGGAACAATGCAGGGTATATAGAAAATTATATTACCAGGTAAGCAAGTTAACAAAATGGTTACAAGAAGATTAAATTTCCTGTCATTCATACACGCACGTGAGGATCCACACTCATTTATTCACACACTTACCGATTACAGCATCAGAAACTCCAATATAATTATATAAACAGCAATTACACTCTTGACCCATGAAAAGGTCTGGTACTTCCGTGTCCCGCCCCAGATGTTGCAAGGTTTGCTGATAGCAACTATTCTCACTTATCGCCGGACTTGAAGCCTAAGAGTTATTGTGTTTTATTATATAGAAGAGGTCTATGGGATGGCACTGACACAGTTCGACACAGGGGTGAAATGAAGTGGTTTCTTTAATCTTCCGCTATGGTAAAATTCCTTCAATGCGTGATGGTAGTAACTGACCGGTAAGTTTATTAATACAGTGAGGAAAAACTTAAGCCGTCACAGTTCAGGAAAATATGTACTCTCTCACAGTAGGGCAGTAAATAAAGTATCGCTACTGGCACGGTTCAACTTCCAGTTTATCTTACAGATTTGTAATTTAAATATGATGATTGTTCTTTAAATAGTCTTGGGTAGGCTTTCTTTCATGTAATTATGATAGCTAGGTCGCATTGAACCGCCACAAGATTAAATTTAAAAATGTTTCATCAATATGTCTGGAAGTTTTTAAGATGATTTCTTTATTGCTGGGATCGCAAAGGTTACGATCATTCTGTATGAAAGAAAAAAGACAAGTAATATACCGAAAAATCAAATAACATTATAAAGCGCGATGAATTTCCTGTTATGACTATTTATAAATATATATATATATATATATATATATATATATATATATATATATATATATATATATATATATATATATATATATATATATATATATATATATTTATAAATATATATATATATTCGCGTATTTAATTATGTATTTAATAAACACTGCGCGAGTTCTAATGGTTAAAACGCACATCTATAAATATAGGACTTAACTAAATTTATTAATTATAAATTCCTTCGCGACTTTAAAAGTTAATTAAAGCATTTCAGCCTCTATTATCTTTTTTGGAAATAATATAGCAGATATATCATTACATTTACAACTGGAACTATTGAGATGGTTTAATTTAATAGATTTAAATTAACACAAAATCCAGTGAAATAGAATGAATGAACTAGACCACTGATCACTTTACACAATATATATTTTACCGTTTTGCACAGAAATAGAATTCACTGCAAATATATATAAAAAATCCAGGGGATAATCTAGCAGGATTTCAAATATAGCTAGTGCTTCTGTAAAGGTCTGGCCAACGAGTGATAAAGTGTATTTCTACGTGCTCTGTATATATCTAGCTTAATTGTAAGATGAGTGGGACATGAGAAAATTGACACCTTTTTTAGATCTCAGGACACTTTTGGGGATCTGACCGCCAGACTAAAGAGAGAAGCCGCCCCTGGTCTTCGTATCTCCGCTCGCTGCTGCGATCGGTTCTGTGTTTAACACCGAGATGCGAAATACCTGCAGGAACTTGCGTCGCTCGTTTCAGGGACCACTACTGTCTTTGATCGTGGCGCTAGTCTTTCCTGAAATCCCCCAGTCTGTGTCTTTGATCGTGGTCGCTACTATCTGTTTGATTCTGGCGCCGCCCCCTCTGGGCCAAGTTAATGAAAATACTGCATATGATTGCTCAAGAGATGTCCATGGGCGTGATTTAATCTCTCCTTAAATCAATGCGATGACCAGAATGAACGATAGGTAAACTGTCCACATATTAATCAGCAAACGTGTGGAACGGTTGCATAGCTAATGAGTCCAGGTGAAAAAAAATCCCGTTTGACGAAAGGTTACAATATTCGGGGGCACTGATGTTATCCAAGGGGTCGCTACGAAGGTCGTACTATATCATCCAACACTTCAGGGTCATTCAGGGTCGGCTGAGTTCGTCTGTCACATTCTCCGCTTCCAGTAAACAATGATTGGTTGCATAGATTACTGTCTTCTTCTACGTACACTTTCAGACGTCAACTTAAATAAGGTTAAAGACATCGGTGGTCAGCCTGTCATGTTGGTATTTCCATAGAGTGTGTCCAAGAGTGGTGCTTGTGGCTGCCATATGTACTTTCTCTGTATAGAGCACCTTTGCAGCAGTGTTCAGCACTCATTGTATGGGTGCCACAGTTACGATCATCAGTAGTTTGCTATCTTTAGCTTGTTGAATAGATGGTATATCTGTTTGTTATAATCTGTGTTGATTACTACCTGGTTACTTCTGCTGAATAGGTAATGTGCATCATTTTTTTTCTGGTGGCCCGGACTCTCTGATTCCCACTTGTTCGTGTATCTGCTTGAGATAAAACTCTTGGCCTTTTCATAATTTATGCTTGCACGAGATTGAAGTAACTTTCCACTGTCTGTCAGCCTCTTTATTGCCGGAGATGGCGCAGTGACATGGGATCCAATTACTTTCATTTTATTGAACGTTATATTTATCTGTTTGTTTTTCCTCTTGTTTATTTTAGATGTGGAAAATATTATTTAGGAACAGTAAATTATTTAATTTAAAAAAATATTTCCTGATGAAGAGAAAATCGCCAAGAAAGGTCAGAGAGATTTATGAGCAAAGCTTAGCTAATGTCAGTGACGACGGAGATAGCGTCGAGAAGGTTCGAGCTGAAAGAAGGGGCGGTGTATCCGGGCACTCTTATCATGGTCATCAGTGGAATCTTCAAGTTTGCCTTCCATAGGCCCAAGTGTGGAAAAAGGTCCTGACATGGGTGGTATCGATCTAGTCACTCTCAGCTCATGCCTCTAGGGTAAGAAAAAAGATGGGAGGTATTTACTACCAGAGGCACGCGTGCTGTTTTAAATTCGCATGTGGTAATCAACTTGTCTGCCTGATTATTTCCCCTTGTTACTGCCCTGGACATCATGTGTCCGACATCTTTTCTCGGCGCTCAGTTGGAAGCTAACCGTTGCTAGATTGTTTATCAAGGAAAGGTCTTGGAAGGTGCTAAATGGAAGGCAAGACAAAAGAATTACAGAGCTGGCAGTAGAGAGAAGGGAAGACAGAAAGAAGAACGTACATTGCAAGTAGACGATATATTTTGATTTGTGTTTGTGTGTGTTGTTTTTTAATTCAGGTTTTTCCCCACCTTCTAATCAGAGTGTCCGATTGGTTAAGCGGTTAGAGCACGTGTCTCTCGTGGCAAAGTGGCAAAGTTATCAGGTTCCAGGATGGAAACCTGGTAGCGTTACGCTCCAGTTTACCCAGCTATAAATGGGTACCTGATTCTCTTTCCTTGAGTTAGGGAAGGCAAAGGCAGCGAGGTAGGGAACTGGTCACTTTACTTCATAAAAAGATGGATCTAGTATGAAGTTTCACTTTTAAACAACATAGAAGGATACGAACGAGCCTGGTACACTTTTGTCCCTTTCGACATTGTCTACTTTGGACATACTTTTGCCAGTACCTTTCTAAACTGGGAAAGTACAGTATATTCAAAGCCGCAGTCTATTCAAAATTTGTTAAGCTTTGATCAGTTTAATGAATATGTAAAAACAAAATATACAAAGAGAAAAACCCGACACTTATGAGCGGTAAACAGTTACAGAAAATATATATATACAGCAAATACTTGCAAGAAAGAAACAAACACACTAGGCAGCAGAAAATGGAACTGAAGTAATCATCACCCCGGGTACAAACCGGCATCACTGTCTCGCTGCCAGTAAGCACTTTTTTAAAAAAAAACTGCATCAATTGAAGGGTTGTCGCTTTCACAATATTATTCCCAGCTATGGATTATAGAACTTGTTTATTTCTTGAGAATGCCAAATTTAAACATTCTTGGTAAAACTGACTTCCATACAACTTTTCTAGCTTTTTTTTCGGCCCACATTTGCAGCTGGACATGCGAACAAATGCTGCTTCCAAATCGTAGAAACTCGTAAATCGAATGTTTGTAAATAGATGGGCTACGTTACTGTATATTTAAACCAGTGTTCAGTTTACATCTTCACAAGAAGGGCATGTGTTGTGATGCCAGTCAAGCTTTGGCGAGGCGCACTGCATTCAACCTAGACACAATATGTCGGTTATATCATGGCGCATGTCCAAATGTGAAATACCTTTTCTGATATGAGTGATGTAAGCGTTCAAGAAGATTGCCGTATCCAGCAAAGAGGATGGCACTTTTGTGATGAGAATGAGGAAAATGGTGTTATGTTGAGGAATAGAAAGATTCCTGTGTCATGTGACAATCAAGTGCGCGTTACTTCCGGATAGCAAATTCATTGGCGGAAAAAAGTGGCCATAAAATGAAAATTGCCAGAGGTAACAAGCGAAGGGAGTTGATTTAAACATAACGGGCTTTATACAAATCTATTTTCAAGGGTTGCCCTTATTCTTTGGAGAAAAGGGGTGATCGGAAAAAGGGCTTGAATGGAGAGAAGAGCGGAGTTCAGATTACTGACAGCTTGACAGTCGTCAGAGAGCTGAGAATATTTTCAGCAACATTGATGAATAATGCATTTGTTATGTGCGGGAGGAAAAGGCAGTAATGAATTAACCAGATAGACAGAAGAAAACAGACGAATAGTGCCAAAGTTGAGTGGGGGAACAAGCACACATATGCAGTTAGAAATTTCTGTTTTGTGGACAAAAAATACCAGCCTGTCTGTAAATCATACACTCAGGGTAAAAAGAACACATAAGAAATGACAGAGTAATTGGCTTTTCTCGAGAAATGTTCATTGCTCGTTTTTCGAATTTTTCAATCCTTCAATCTCGAATTTCATTTCCATACACTTGACAGGAACGAAGATGTGTGGGTTTTTCTTTCCTTCTTTATTCATTTTTTGCTTTCGTTCTTTAATCATGTCTTGCTGTCTTTATTTTATGATAATACAGAGTGTACTCTGCACATGGAAATAATATCATTTAGGATACTAAATTTCTAACGAAGTGGGTATCTGAGTTATGAAACATTGTTAACAAATAATTTAGTATTCCTGTTATAGCAGAGCTTCTTAAACTGTGGTTCGTGGACCCACAAGAGATTCGTGAGTGGTTTCTAGGGGGTCCGTGTACAGAACCTAAAATTTAAAGTGTTAACAGTTTTAATTATGCGTGTGTTGAGGATTGCTTCATGTCTGCAGCATGGCGCATTCCTCAAACGATTATATCTCCGCGACTGATGTCGATGATTGTTTCATGTCTACAGGCATTTGGATTTGTGCACGATCCGAATGACTGTATCATGGAACACCTCAAACGAATAGAGATATATCTCATCGACCGATGTCGATGATTGTTGCATGTGTGCAAGCATTTGAGTTTGGCCAACTCGGACTGCTGCACCGTGGAACATCGCAATTGAATATAGTAACGACAAGTATGCATATCACTATGCATGACGCGTATGTCTTTGTAAGGTCATTCGACGTGTGGGCTTCGGCCCCAACGGCAGCGTATGGCATGTGTGGCCATTGCCACTATATATATTCGACTTGTGGGTTTTGACCCGAACGGCAGTGTGTTTCAGAAGTGTGGCCATTGCCACTTATATTGTGTGGTATAACCACTTTTTAATTGTGTGGCTGGGAAGCCAATTGGACAGTGTATTTCTTGAACCAAACGTAAGTCGTCTTATGAATAACGCAGTTTGCATAATTATGGCAGATTAGCCTGGCGTGGTATGCCAAAGGAACATTATGTTACTAGCAATAGCGTAAGACTAGTATAGATGGATATTGTACAGCTAGCGGCAAGCGTAAGCCTAGTGTAACGGATTTAGACGACTAGCAGTAGACGTAAGCCTAGCATAATAAGTGTATTGCAGAACTAGCAGGATAGTTAAGTCTAGTGCAACAGGCTATTGTATCAACTAGCGACGGGAGTAAGTCTAGTTAGCCTCTGAATTAATGCCAAAGGACATTGGCCGTTAAAAGGAACTGACCTCTAACCAGAACTCTAGATAGAGATTGTGAACATGTGCTTATGAAATAATGAGAACTCTTACAGATCGTATATGAATGTGATGTGACTTTTGTTCCCATGTAGTTGGTGTCTGCTCATGGTATGAAATTACTAATTAAATATTTTGAGTCGTCAAAATCACAGTCTTATCAACTATCGTATTCGGAGTTGAGTTAAATGCTATTCATCTTCAACTGATCATGACCAGTGATGATTAATGTCTTAACACGCTGCATCTCACACTGCCAATATAATCAATAAGACAAGAGACTAACATACTGGGGTCCCGAGAAGCCCTTAACAGCGTGAATGTGCATTGTGTTGTGAGAACGGGTCCGTAGCATTCACTGGATAATCAAAGGGCTCCGTAGCCTTCACTGGACAATCAAAGGGCTCCGTAGCATTCACTGGATAATCAAAGGGCTCCGTAGCCTTCGCTGGATAATCAAAGGGCTCCGTAGCCTTCACTGGATAATCAAATGGCTCCGCAGTCTTCACTGGACAATCAAAGGGCTCCGTAGCCTTCACTGGACAATCAAAGGGCTCCGTAGCCTTCACTGGATAATCAAAGGGCTCCGTAGCCTTCACTGGATAATCAAAGAGGTCCATAGCCTTCACTGGACAATCAAAGGGCTCCGCAGTCTTCATTGGACAATCAAAGTGCTCCGCAGTCTTCACTGGATAATCAAAGGGCTCCGTAGCATCCACTGGACAATCAAAGGGCTCCGTAGCCTTCACTGGACAATCAAAGAGGTCCATAGCCTTCACTGGACAATCAAAGGGGTCCATGGCACACACACAAAATTCAGACTTCCTTAGACGTTTTCTTGGACTAAGTGCAACTGTGTTCTGTTCCAAGCATCTACGGATCTAGCTAAGTGACCTTTTACTTGTTCCAAAGTTTTGTTCATTCTTTTTTTCGTTTCGTTGATTATTTACTTTCTTGTTTCGGTATTTCTTTCAGGTTTTACGATTTTCTTGTATTATTATTGTTATTTTTTCGCTCATCACTGTGGGTGTTTACTTTTTCCATCTGCTTGTATCGCTCATTTGGTGTATGTTTCTCATCATCGTATGTTTTTGTAGTACCTATATGTAATTCTTGTCCTTGTCACCTGTTTGTGGCTGACGAAGGGTAAAACCCGAAACGTCCCTTGTTTCATGTGAACTGTTATTTGTAGAACTGATTCAATACCGTTTTATTGGTTTATATACTTAAAAAAAATTCAGAAGCTTTGTTTTACTGCACACTGAAGCCTTGCCCTGTTTTTATTTGTATTGAATGTTATTAGACTTAAATCTTTTTGTTAATAACGTTTCAAGACCTAAATGTCTTTTATATTTGGACATGCGCCCTAATATAACCGACTAGGTTGAATGGGATGCGCCTCGCCAAAACGAGGCAAAATTTTATTTATTTATTTATTTAATTGCCTTGTTTAGAAGAACGATTCGTCGTTATTTTTTTAATGGGGACATTTATTTGTCATTTGTCAAGCTTGTCTTCTATGTTTGTTATAAAGTGATGTCAGAGAATTGGTTTAGTGTCGGATCATTTCTTCTTTTGTGTACACTTTCAGACGTCCGCTTGAATACGTTTAATGACAGCAATGGCAGCTTGCGGTTGTTGGTTTCTCTGTAGTTGTTTGTCCAGGAGTGGTTCTGATGACGGCCTTAAGTACTTTCTGTGTTCCTCATATGTGGGGCACTTTTGCAGCTGATGTTCGGCGGTCATTTTATCATTTCACATTTTCACTCGTCAGTGGTTCTTATCTTTGATACATGAGGCCATTGGAGTGGGGGAGGGGCGTGTCTTCTTTGATCCTTAGCCGCCGACCGTCAAAGCAGTCAGTGGTCATCACGCCTGGTGGCGTCTTGTAGGGGAACAACAAATTGATTCCACTTTGCTCGGTCGGTGGCCATCCTTCGTACAGTGCCCCAACTCTGGTTCATTCTTTGCATCTCAGCCTCCACAGTCCTCCGACAAGTTGTTTTTGTTCGGCCTCTCTTTCGTTTTCCTTCAGGGGTCCATAGCATAGCTGTTCTTGTGATGGCATCGGGGTCTCTTCTGAGGACATGGCCAACCCAGCTCCAGCGTCTGCCAGCTATGATAGTGTGCATGTCCTCTTGCTTGCTCCGAGTAAGCAGATCTTGGTTGGTGATGGTATTCGGCCAAAAAAAGCGTGTGTAGAGTGAGAATTTCCTGTCATTTTCTCTACTCTATCTCCTACACATGTATTCTTCACCATTTCAGCACTATACGCAATTTTCCCATTCCCTTTACAACAAATGTGCCGATTAATGCAAAAGATGTTAAATGACCTTCCCTCGTGGTAATCGGGTTGAGCAGAGTGACCTTTTGACCAGTTCCTACGAGTATTGTTTTACGTGAGAAGTCCTTTCTATCATTTGGCCTCGTACCACTGTTATAAAACATATATTATTACAGCTCCGTGTGGCTTACCTTATAACATTCTGATCGAAACACGTACGTTTATTCTTTGCTGTATCTTTTATTTATGACGACTGAACGCCATCACGAGTGTCATGTCATTGTCCCTGATAATGCGTTGTTGTTGGGTTTTTTGTTCTTCAAATCCTGTCTGTTCATTGCTTCGAGGTCTGTGTTCCGTTCTTTTCCATCTAGCGTGTTGGTTACCAAGAGTTAACACAATGACAGTGGATCAAATTCATGTCAAGTCAAGTCCATTGAACGCAATGAGAAGAAGACCACGGCATTTGATAGGACACACACTGAGGAGACTAGTTAAAAGCATTTTATGGCAGTCCATATTCTGACATCACCTGGGCTAAAGGAAAAGAGACAAGGAGCAGGAACTTGGAGACCGGCATGAAAGTAATGAAGAAGACATGGGCAGACCTTGAATACTTGACACAGGTCTGACAGGCTTGGCATGCAGCTTGTTGAAGACCTGTGCACCACATGAAGCTGACGATTCTTAATTGAAATGCAAACACACATACATATAGGATCGTGTCTTTTCTTAAATCTTTCTCGCCAGGCATTTGACGCCTTAAAAATCCTCTAGCCCTAAGTCTTTGGCTAAATCCTGCACGTGCCTCCTAAAACCACTTCAGCACTTTCTCAGGCTCTGGATGTTGCCCATCACATAAATGTTGTCTGTTACCCATCACATAGATGTTGTCTATTGCCAACGTAGTCCGTCCGGACAGCGCTTTGTTTTCTCCTGTTTTGGCGTTTTTGTCGTGAATTTCGGGAGAGGAACATTCAGTAAACGCGCAACGCCCACACACATCAAGTGCTGCTTGCTGTCCACTTCTTGTATGTCTTTCAGCTTGTCAGAATTCCTAATGTATCTTACATGCTTCCCGTCCATGGTGAAAGCTTCACGGCTGAAAGGGATAATCACTTCTCCGCAGACTTGACAGATTGCACAAATAGCACTTCTGGTAACTGAGTTAGAAATGGCAGGTGAAACAGCATACCGGGCGGCCTCAGCGCCCGTTGGATTTTGGGCGGCTTCTGAAAATCACAAGAACCATTAACTAAACATGCATGGGGGACAAGCTGCAGAAGTAGCCCCGTGCTAAAAAAAATCAAAAAAAATGAATGACGTGTGAATTATAAGCTGTGTGCTTGTGAACACTGCACAACGTTATACGGGACGGTCCGGGACGTACTGAAACCGTCGTTGGCTATGCAGGAAAGCATCAAAGTACCAGTTGTCATGTCTGTATATGTGTGTGTGTGCGCGCGCGTTCATATCTGAGTTGATTCTTATCTTCTCGTTCTCCTTCGTCTTGAGTTAAGATTGTCTTATATTTTAGCCCATCGGTTTGGGCTATCGATTTTTGACGGTAACCTTACAGCTAGTTTTTATCAGACGCGGCGTAGACGACAATTTATGCCGCAAACATACCAGACATTCTAGCAAATGTAGGATGAGTTAGTTAAACCATGAGAGAGGCCAAGAGATCACGTGAGTGGGACAATAATAATAGTCAAGCGAGGACTGTTTTCCTTGCTTTTTTGTGTGTCTATTGTGCTAGTTATTTATTTCTCATCTTTGTTTTTTTTTCGTTGTCACTGTGGCTGACGAAGAGTAAACCCGAAATGTTTTTTTGTGGATTGTTGTTGGTATGTAAAGCTTACTCAAATACCTGTTTTATTTTAAACTTTTCGTTAACAGTTTTACAGGATTCCCACAGAATTATTTACACGTAGTGACAGACTATCAATTCATGAAATGCCTTCTGTAATTCAGCGGCAACTCCAGCTTTTCTGCCCAGTATAATGGAAGCCTTGTCAGAAACAAAAGCATCCTCATTTTCCTATAGTTCTTCATCTATTTTACAAGATTATAAATTGCTCACTAGTGTATCTGTTGTGGATGTTCCTGTTGTGTGTCCAGTTAAACAAAAATCCAGAACAGATTAGATTGAGTTAATGTCTTTTTTTAATGGCTGTGCATTCATCAATCATAAAATTTATTTGAGGTGATATTAAACTATGGTTTGAGTTATGTTTAATGTCTAATTTCCTTATAATATGGTCAGTTATGCGAGTACAGATGACATTTTGAATGAAGTTTCTCTCAAATAGTGAGGTCACTGAGCTCTTTGAGTTACGCAAGAAGTGCAGAGAATAGACAAGGCCTTCAACAAAATGACATCGCAGATCCATTGATAGTTCTGCTATAACTTAATAGATCTTATTCTCTCAGTGCCAGACCAGTGGTTATTTTATCTCTTTGTAAATGAATCCAGTTTTTTTCCAGAAAAGGCGGTCTTGTTGATCATCATCATCATCATCATCATCATCATTATCAGTACCTTTCAGCTGATGGTCCTAAACAAAAACATACCAAGCGCGCCTGTCCTCTGCCGTCCACTCAAGATATTTTCATGCCTGTCTCCAGTTCTCGTCTCTGTTTGTGTTTTTGGTCTCTCTGTTTCTCCTACCCTGTGGCTTCCAGACCATGGACTGCTTTGCCGTACAGTCAACAATTGTTGTTTATATATACCTTATCCACCGCCAGCGTCTTCTTCTGACGTTCTGTTCCACTGATGTCTGTCTCGTTCCCGTCCGTTCAGGCCCAGTTGAAGCTTACAGTAGACAGACAAACAGATAAACATGCTTACAAACAAAAATATGAAGGACAGTTCAAAGCAGACAGCTAAATTCTGTATGAGAAAAAAAAATAGAGTAGAAAAGCAGAACTTAGAGACGACCAGAGGAATCACTTAAACATTTCAGTAGATTTGTCCCCTCTTCTCCCCCTTCTTGTCGACTATGTCGGGACATCAATTTGTCTGGATAGAAAACTCTCAGTAGCCCTGCTGAAAAGATAATTTGTCTGTAATCAGCCTGACATTAGCACATCTCCAAGGTGCCCTGAATAAACACTGATCGCGAGTGCTAACTTCTCTAGAAGGGTCTCGTTGATGGAAGTGACTGCTGTTATTCTCTGCTAATCAGCGTCGTTGGTCTGATGGACTCTCTTTTTTTTCTTCTCTCTCTGTGTTTCTTTTTGTTCCCTTCTTTATAAAGCCATTTGTTACTGCTAACGAGTGGACTGTCCAGAGGAGTCAAAGAAAAGTTGGTGCACGGTACCGATCGCCTTTCTCATACCAACATTTAGATGTATTTTATCGTTTAAAGGATTTTTGGATTTGTCACGGCTTTGTTTAGAAGTATTTTGTAAATATCCAATTTCCTGCATTACCTGGATAAAGATATCACGAGCTGAATGTGGAGAGTTAAATAGTTATGTGTACAGTAAAGTTATATTGCGCAGAAATTTCGTGAGCCATGGTAAAAACAAGGATTTATTATGTCCAGTGACAAGACTCATTATAGCCTGTTTAATATAAAGGTGAATTCAGAAGGAGGTCAGTCAATGTCAAGATAGAAACAGTAATAGACCTGGATGAACTAGAAAGAGAGAACACCTTTGAGAAAAGTTGGACATAGTTAAACGTATCGGAAGGAACAACTAGAAAAAGTGAACAGAACCCTTGAGGGGAAACAAAACTAGAAAGCGTGAAATGGATCCGTGAAAACAGCTAGAAGAAGTAACGTGGATCTAAGGGAAAAAACTGGAAAGAGTAAAATGGATCTGGGAAGACAACTATAAAAACGGAAAATTATCTGAGAAGAAGACTGAAAGAAGTGAAATTCATCCACTAAATAAACTAGAAGTGAAATTGATCGACTAAGTAAACT
The DNA here is from genome assembly GCA_024509875.1 of Oreohelix idahoensis. Classification (NCBI taxonomy): domain Eukaryota; kingdom Metazoa; phylum Mollusca; class Gastropoda; order Stylommatophora; family Oreohelicidae; genus Oreohelix; species Oreohelix idahoensis. The sequence goes on from JAMPIV010009778.1 coordinate 66,991, forward strand.
AGAAGTGAAATTGATCCACTAAGTAAACTAGAAGTGAAATTGATGCGAAACGAAAACTGCAGATAGTGAAATTGATCCAAAAGAAAAATTAGAGAAAGTGAAATGGATCTAGATGAAAAAATCAGAAAGAGTGAAATTGATCCGACAAAATAGCGAGAAAGAGAAAAATCGATTATTAGGAAATGGAAAAATATAATTGATCTGAAAGAGCTAGAAAGAAAGAACAGAATATGCAAGAACAGAGAAGAAATAATGTGTAAGAAAGGACAAAGGAAGAGTATATGGATCTGAAATAAATTGGAAAAAGGGAAGTTGGTTAGAAAGAACTAAAAATAGAGAAATGTATATTGAAAAAAATGGAAAGGCGTGTAGAGAGAGGTCTGAAGACATAACGCTTATTAGCAACCCTTCTAATACACAATGTATTAAGAGTTTAGACAGCATCAAATACAGTGATTTGTCTCTTAGCTGCACCTTTTTTTTCTGTTTACAGTCTGTCGTGTGGTTTTTCTGGTGTTGGATCTTATGGTTTTATCGTTGCTTAATTGAAGATTTTGTTACTACGAGGACAGTTCGAGTGTTCAGTTTATGACAGACGTAAAGACAGTTATTTTCTTGTTGAGCGCTTACGACTAAGCGCGTGTATCCAGAGGCTGGATAATGCTCAGGGTTGTGTGCTAAAGACTTTTGGGTAGCTTATTCTGTACCTCACACGGAGCATCCTTAATTTAGCGTTTTAACTTGCGTACGGTGTACTTCTTGCAATATTTTAATTTTGTACGACGAACTCCGGCCCTCTTGAAATGTGTAATTTTGAATTATATGGTCTTGCATTGTTAGTGTCTAAAGTAATTTGGACTGTCCTTACATTTAATTAACTTAAACAGCTAGTAATTAATTATAATGCTTATGCCAGCGGTTGTTGAAGGTGTGATCAAATAACATATAAGTTCCATAATTTTATCGTACTTGTTCCATTACCATTCTCGGTTGTCTAATTTCCATGGACATTATACGCTTTAGAAAGAAAAACTAACAAAACAAAACAAACAACTGAGTTGCAAGCTGTTTTGTAGACACAAGAATATATTTAAAAAAAATTAGAACCAGGTACCTGTGACCTGAATGTTAACCACAGATTACGTTGTAATTGTGTAATAAAATGATTGTGGGTATTATTTTATGCAGAACACTTAACTGTTGGATGGTGTAGCTGGCTGTTGGATAGAGACGATCGAAGCAATCTATGAATAGTTTATGTGAGGAGTGAATGTTCAGTGCTGTTCCTCTGGAGATATTTTTTACTGCTGGCTCACTGCAGCAGTGTCAGTGCCAACGGTTTCCGACGAGCTTTTGATAAGCAGGACAACGGAGGTCACAACAAGCAGACCACCAAATGGTAGTGTCATGGTGCATCCGCCATGGAAGTTCTCTCCACAGACTTTTTTCTCACGGAAGAAAAAGCCTCTGCAGAAACAGCAAGATAAAAACGAAAAACCAAGTATCGTTGAGCAGTATAACGTGTTAGAATCCGACATCAAAACGCGCCAAGATAAACAGCATAAGGACAAGTTTAGATTCTACCGATGGCATCCTCGAAAGAGGAAGAGGAGTCCACTGATACAGCAGCAGTGTCGAGGTCCAGAGATCAGACTTAGCTACGGAACAGACTCCAGCTCCGGTCTAAACTGTGGTTCATCCTCCTTCGAGTGCGAGACTTCCACAGCCAGCAATGAATATGACGACAGCCACAGGATCTCCTCCCTCACCGATTACGAAAATTCCCTCTCACCCACTGACTTTAACAACTCTGGCTTGGCTGCTGGTGACTCTGATTTCTTGCTAGGCTCGTCAAAGCTCAACTTGTACAGCCATTTGGAAGTTAACCCTTTAGAAATGTACCTCCAGTCACGCCATGAGCGCGCCATGGTGCGTCTGTGTGCCCTTCTCTGGATACTGAAGCTGGAGGAGGATCGCTCGCAGGGACGATCAGAGACTGACAGTAGCTGGGAAGAAGAAGATGAAGAAGACGAGAGTCCGCATCATCATCATATTCATCTACATGACAGCGCTGATAAAGTCGTTGCCATGGACACGGAAGATTCAGCCTTCACTTCTCCCAGACGTCTACGGAATCGTGTTTTCCAGGTTGTTGCAGTACCACTTCCTGTTTCTTGTTGTACTCCTTACATACCTCTCTTTCTCCTCCCCCCTCCCCCCCCTCTCCGCCATGACATAAACATCTGCTGTTAACGTCAGTCATGAAGGGAATGCAAGAGTTATATGTTCTTGCCCTTGTTCTCATTTGGCACGTGTAACATGGGTGCGGTGAGGGTGGGCATTGGTTAGACGACGATTAGGAGTCTTAGAATTACAGAGGCCAACAGCAGTTAGTGATGAACATGCTTAGTGATGAACATGCTTAGTGGTGAACATGCTTTGGGAAGATAAGTTGGATAATTTGTATGAACAGAGGGAAACTGATATTTTTGACTAAGTTCTTATTTCTTTTGCGACTGCTAATTCTTCATTTAAAATCTAGTACTCATTCTTCAACTGTTGCTGCTTCTGCCTCTTCTGCTTTTTCATCTACAGATGCTGTTATTTTGACGGTTTTTAAAATAACACTGACTAACAAAAAAAAAACTTTTTTTTTCTTTCTCTAACATTTCTATGTTTTTCTGGTCAATTTTAATGCGCTGTTTTTAAATCTGCAAACCGTTTTTCTCTATCAGGTCGGGATCTCTAGAAATACGCAATTGAAGTTTTTTAACAAGGCATAAAGTATTATAACATCATTCATACAAGAAGTGTAACAGTTATGTAGGCTTGAATTTCTTTGCAGTCGACTTTCGTCGGTGAATGGCATGTGGTACATCGCGATGAAGCATCCAACAATAATCGGCAAGCATGGTCACACTCCACCGTCCTTGATAGCGTGATTCCATTACGGCGATATCTTGATGGAATCGTTCTCCATGTTCATCGCTGACTTCGCCAAGTTTGTCAGGGAAAAAGTCAAGATGCGAATCAAGCAAATGGATTTTGAGGGACATGTTACAGCCCATAATTCTGTATGCATCTATGCACTGCTTAACAATATGCACATAGTCGACAGATTTGTGATTTCACAGAAAGTTATCGACGATCGATTTGAATGCCATCCATGCGCGAAGTTCACTACCATGTAACAAGTTCTCGAATTGTTTTGTCTGCAATAACTTTCCTAATCTGAGGTCCTACAAAGATACCTTCCTTTATCTTTGCATCGCTAACTTGCGGAAACTTTTCTCGAAGATAAGTGAAAGCTTTGCTCGTTTTATCTAACGCTTTTACGAAATTCTTCATGAGCCCCAACTTTATATGTAACGGTGGTAAAATGATGCCGTCTTTGTTAACTAATGGCTCATGTATTACATTTTTATGCCAGAGCTGCATACGATCCCTGATAGGCCACACCTTTCTTGCATAATGTTCCTGTCTGTTGCGGCTGTCCCATTCACATAGGAAGCAACAAAATTTAGTATACCCAGTCTGCATGCCCGTGAGAATTGCAATGACCTTTAGGTCTCCACAAATCCGCCATTGGTAGTCATTGTACTTTATTTTTGCCAAAAGTATAGCCATATTGTCATAAGTTTCTTTCATATGAACAGAGTAGGCGACTGGAATTGATGAAAATAAATTTCCGTTATGCAATAACACGGCTTTTAGACTAGTCTTGGAAGAATCGATGAAAAGTCGCCATTCGTTGACTATGTGCTCACGACCGAGGTGCACCATTAGACCGTTTACATCTTTGCAATAGCAAATGCCATCATCCATCTCAAAGTATTGAACAAGTTCTCTGTGTCTATGACGAAATTTAGATATCGGAGTATTGGGCGCTAAAAGATTCCATTCTTTGAGTCGCGAACCGAGTAATTCCGCTTGTCCTTTGGTAAGAGCGAGATCATGTATTAGATCTGAAAGTTCTGAATGGTTAATTAAGTGAACACCATCATTCACCGGTATATAATCCGAGTCAGAATTAGTTTCTAAAGCAGGTAAACTATCACTTTCTGATGGTTCTTTCACGTCCAACGGATATTGTTATGGTGGAACTGGGATCGGACACGTGATTGGATCATGAGGCACTGGTTTCGATACCGATTCTACAACTTCTAGAAGCCATATTTCGCTCAGAATTATTTCAAAATACAGTAACTATTTGAAAAATAGCGTAACATATTCATGCATCTTTTAGCAGTATAAAAAGTAGAATTATTTTGCATTTTATTAATTTTTAATAAGTTATATAGTAAAAATGAAACGGAGCAAATAACGGTTTCCCAAAAATATATTTATTCACAAATATCTTAAGAACCCGACGTGATAGAGATAAACGGATTTCAGATTTGAAATCAGCGCAAGAAACTGACCTAAGAACACTTATTCTTATATAAGAAAGAAAAATGTTGTTTGTCAGTGTAATCTTCCTCAACATTCCAATAAGTTACGCTTTTTTCCCAAAAGAAATTTAGCCTCCCCCATTACATCTCAGACCACAACGACCTCCATCTAATTTTTTTCCCTACGCACCTTCCAGATTAATGCATATGTTTCCCATCCATTTTTCTCATTTCCACCTTCTGATTGTCTACCTGGATTCTCTCATTGCGTATTGTCATCCATCGTTTACGATTCCCCTTTTCCTGTTTCTCAGCGGATTCTGTACCACTGCTAGAAATCTCACCCAAATGTGAGTAACATCAGTGTCTCTTCAATCAGTGATCATGTCTGTCATTATTTACTGTTTGACAGACGATGGATTATTTTTAAAAAAAAATGATGTTTCTGTCCTAAATGACGTCATTTTAAACTGACCTCTTACCGCGTATCTGCTGTTTCCTTCTTTTATGATTTTGAATATCCACACGTGACTTTCTCTAAGTTTACAGATGTTTGCACTGCACATTAAAACAATCGTAACTGTTGTTGTTTGACTAATTTACCCACAGGTTAATGTTTGCCTTGATCTATTCAAAAGTTTTGAGGCGTTCCTAATGTCATGTTATTTTTGCCCTTACTGAAGTCTTTGCAGAGCCGCCCTCACCCTTGACTTGTAAATGCCCCTGGGCATATAAAAGTATTAGTTCCGTCTGGTAGACTTCCTATTGGTTTGTTGTAAAGTCAAATCTCATTATTATTATTTTAACTGGTAATTTTTATTTTAGCCCATGGCATTAGCATTGATGTTATTTCCTGTTCTCTCCTTATGAAGCATGGAGACACCACGACATCTGTCTCACTTGTAGGGTGGAGCGTGGAACCACCACGACATATGTCCCAGTTGTAGGGGGGAGCGTGGAACCACCACGACATCTGTCTCACTTGTAGGGTGGAGCGTGGAACCACCACGACATATGTCCCAGTTGTAGGTGGAGCATGAAACCACGACGATATCGGTCCCCAGTTGCATGAATCCTGCTTCCAAGCCTCCGTGCTCTTGTAGTGGTGATGCCTGTAATAGTTTATTATACATGATGAGATTGTCAGCCCCACGAACAACCTCATCCTAGTTGCCTCTCATTGTCAGCCCCACGAACAACCTCATCCTAGTTGCCTCTCATTGTCAGCCTCACGAACAACCTCATCCTAGTTGCCTCTCATTGTCAGCCCCACGAACAACCTCATCCTAGTTGCCTCTTATTGTCAGCCCCACGAACAGCCTCATCCTAGTTGCCTCTCACGACATCCTTGACGAGCCAGTACCCCTGTTCTTGATGAATCTCCTTAAAGATGCCAGGGACTGACATTTAGTTGTAATACAGTTTATATTATAAGTGTCGTCATATATCATCACTTGTCAGCTCCCCAAGGAACATAGGCCTTCAACAAACTTATACCATGTCTTCCTGTCACGTGTCATTGGCTCAAGGTCTTCCCATGTCACGTCTGTCTCCAGTTCTCTTCTCCGTGTCATATCTGTCTCAAGTTCTCTTCTCCGTGTCACATCTGTCTCCAGTTCTCTTCTCCATGTCACATCTGTCTTCAGTTCTCTTCTCCGCATGTTCTTCTATCTCCCTCTACCTCTCTTACCCAGAGACTTCCAGAACAAGGACTGTCTGTTAATGCTGTCAGCAGACTTCTTCATTGTGTGTCCTGTCCACCACCAGCGTCTTCTTCTCATATCTTCGCACGTGTCTGGTTCTTGTCATCAGTTCCATATTAGTAATCTTGTCATCAGTTCTACATTAGTAATCTTGTCATCAGTTCTACATTAGTAATCTTGTCATCAGTTCTACATTAGTAATCTTGTCATCAGTTCTACATTAGTAATCTTGTCATCAGTTCCATATTAGTAATCTTGTCATCAGTTCTACATTAGTAATCTTGTCATCAGTTCTACATTAGTAATCTTGTCATCAGTTCTACATTAGTAATCTTGTCATCAGTTCTACATTAGTAATCTTGTCATCAGTTCTACATTAGTAATCTTATCATCAGTTCTACATTAGTAATCTTGTCATAAGTTCCATATTAGTAATTTTGTCACCAGTTTTACATTAGTAATCTTGTCATTAGTTCTACATTAGTAATCTTGTCATCAGTTCCATATTAGTAATTTTGTCATCAGTTCTACATTAGTAATCTTGTCATCAGTTCCATATTTGTAATTTTGTCATCAGTTTTACATTAGTAATCTTGTCATCAGTTCCATATTTGTAATTTTGTCATCAGTTCTACATTAGTAATCTTGTCATCAGTTCCATATTAGTAATTTTGTCATCAGTTCTACATTAGTAATTTTGTCATCAGTTCTACATTAGTAATTTGTCATCAGTTCTACATTAGTAATCTTGGCATCAGTTCTACATTAATAATCTTGTCATCAGTTCTACATTAGTAATCTTGTCATCAGTTTTACATTAGTAATCTTGTTATCAATTCTACATTAGTAATTTTGTCATCAATTGCACATTAGTAATCTTGTCATCAGTTCTACATTAGTGATCTTTTCATCAGACCTACATTAGTAATCTTGTCATCAGTTCTACATTAGTGATCTTTTCATCAGACCTACATTAGTGATCTTTTCATCAGACCTACATTAGTAATCTTGTCATCAGTTCTACATTAGTGATCTTTTCATCAGACCTACATTAGTAATCTTGTCATCAGTTCCACATTAGTAATCTTGTCATCAGTTCTACATTAATAATCTTATCATCAGTTCTACATTAGTAATCTTGTCATCAGTTCTACATTAGTAATCTTGTCATCAGTTCTACATTAGTAATCTTCTCATCAGTTCTACATTAATAATCTTGTCATCAGTTCTACATTAGTAATCTTGTCATCAGTTCTACATTAGTGATCTTGTCATCACTTCTACATTAGTGATCTTGTCATCACTTCTACATCAGTAATCTTGTCATCACTTCTACATTAGTGATCTTGTCATCACTTCTACATTAGTAATCTTTTCATTAGTTCTACATTAGTTATCTTGTCATACCACTTCAATCCTTGTATTCTACATTAGTAATCTTGTAATACCACGTTAAAATGATTACAGCGCTTTCTTCTCGGTGCAAAGTTACCAGATAGGAAACCTGGCAGCGACACACTCCAGTCAACCGAGTTGTAAATGGGTACCTGCCTTTGCTCTTCAATCACGAAGGCAAAGTCATCGAGCAAGTGAACTGGCCACTCTTACCTCTTTAAGCTAAGACATTGTATTCTGAAATCTTTATCATTCACTCTCCTACGGCATTATCGCTGTAAGACAACATTTACCTTTCTTTAACATGAATATACACACATATGAACTGATACTCGTGACTTTTTACACATACGCTCATACGTACATGTGACTTCTCACCCCTGTACCTTCCCACACATTTGACCAGACACAAGCATGCACAAAAGGCCAACGAGATCTCTTGTATATTCTTGTTAACTTATTCCTTCATTTTTCTGTGAGAATACAACATATGTTCTCGTATAAAATTATTGTATATTTCTTCTCTCTCCAGTTATACGACAAGATCAATACTAGATCAATCAGCCCGGCCCGGCGGCCAAGCTCTGATGCCGTACATAGAGCTAGTGAGGTAAACTACATCTGTTTGTTTATTTGTCACTATTTCTTCTTCTTTCTCGTTCGCCCTCAGACTTCTACATTAATGACTCTAATAAAGGCAGTAGTCAGCTCAAGGTTCCTGACATCTCGTAGTCAGCTCAAGGTTCTAATAAAGGACATCAGCTCGTTCGACATCTCGTTCGCCCTCAGACTTCTCAGCTCAGTTCCTACATCGTTCGACTCTATGACTCTAATAAAGGCAGTAGTCAGCTCAAGGTTCCTGACAACATCTCGTTCGCCCTTCAGACTTCTACATTAATGACTCTAATAAAAGGCAGTAGTCACTCAAGGTCCTTGACATCTCGTTCGCCCTCAGACTTCCACATTAATGACTCTAATAAAGGCAGTAGTCAGCTCAAGGTTCCTGACATCTCGTTCGCCCTCAGACTTCTACATTAATGACTCTAATAAAGGCAGTAGTCAGCTCAAGGTTCCTGACATCTCGTTCGCCCTCAGACTTCTACATTAATGACTCTAATAAAGGCAGTAGTCAGCTCAAGGTTCCTGACATCTCCGAACAGTTTTTCTTGGAGAGAAGTGGGTTGTTGCCATGTGCCACTCAGTTCACTGCTGTCACCGATATCTTTTGATAGACCCTGTCGAGGCAAGGGAGCCGGCACTCTTCCCATCTGGCGGGTACTCCTGGGTCGAATATCACCTCGTCGAGTCATATTTGCATCAGTCAGCGTAAGTCGGTTTGCGTTGTACTATGTTGTGCGCCTTGTGGCCCAGTGCATCCGGCGTCAGCATGCATTTACATGGGGGCTGCTTCCCTACCTTTTTGGTTTGTCTTAACTTCCTTGCAGTACTGCCACACTATACGGCTGGTCTGTACCTGACTGGTGACCACGAAAATGTAGAAAATTTGTAACGACAAAAATTAAGCAGCCATCTGGGCCGGAAGTCCTCTTAGTCAAAATGTTTGTCAACGTTTAAGTCCGTCTGTTTGTTTTACAACATGCTAGATGTCCCTCGTCATTTATGTGTGCTGCAGTAATTTATGTATGAGTATCCTTCAGCATTCCGCATGTAGTTCCCGGGGGTCTATTAAGAAACAGAAAGAATATAACTACTGACCTTCAGGCCATCGTGGTTGGTTGTTCGTCCATCACGGGTGATGAAGACCACTCTGTTCATCCAATTATTTAAGAATATGTTAGGTTAGTCTATGGGTACGAAGGTGACTGAAGAGCCCGATGCGGGCCTGGAAAGATCTTGGACAGTGTGGGCAGGGAATGTTTGCTTCATGTGAAGGTTTTATTTCACGGTCCTTTCTAGCTTGTCTCCGCTGTTCCGCTGCTGCTCTTCTGGATGATTCGCATGCTGCTGCACCTTTACGAAGAGATGTGCGCCAAGCAGTTCGGTCTTGCGCAGCAGCTTCCCATGTGTCTGGGTTTATGTCAAAGGTTTTCAATGACGTCTTTAACGTGTCTTTGAAGCGCTTCTTTTGGCCACCATGGGAGCGTTTACCCTTCTGCATCTCACCATAAAAGAGTATCTTTGGCAGTCGATGGTCTGGCATGCGGACTACATGACCTGCCCAGCGAATTTGTGACTGCATCAGAATAGTATCAATACTAGGGATACCAGCTCTGTCAAGAACGGCGGTATCCGGGATCTTGTCTTGCCATTTGATGTTCATTATCTTCCTGAGACAGACTGTATGGAAGTGGTTTAGCTTCTTTACGTGGCGCCTGTATACAGTCCATGTTTCACATGCATATAGCAGCACTGGAAGCACCGCAGCTCTGTACACCTTCAGCTTTGTCTGTAGACTAATGCCACTTCGATGCCAAACGTTGGTGTATAGTCTGCCAAATGTGCTGCTGGCTTTGGAGATCCTGGTGTTCACCTCATCATCAATGACAATGTTCTGGGATAGTGTGCTACCAAGGTATGTGAATCTGTTCACAACATTCAGTTTCTCACCATTAACCTTGATGACTGGCTCAGTATAAACTGTGCCAGGAGCTGGTTGGTACATGATTTCTGTTTTTCTTCGTGTTGATGGTAAGCCCAAAGTTGGCGCAGGCTTCGGAGAATCTATCCACACTATGCTGCAGATCAGCCTCTGAGCCAGCATTGAGGGCACAATCATCAGCAAACAGAAGATCTCTGATGGTGTGTGATTTGACCTTGGTTTTTGCTTGAAGCCTCCTAAGGTTAAACAATTTTCCATCAATACGATAACTAATGTCGATTCCTGTGTCCCCGTCTCTAAAAGCATCATTCAGCATAGCAGAAAACATGATACTGAACAGAGTCGGTGCAAGTACGCACCCTTGTTTAACTCCATTTGAGACGGGGAAAGGCTCTGATAGCTCACCGTTTTCCTGAACTCTAGCCTGCATTCCATCATGCAGTTGCTGCACTATTGTGATAAATTTCTTTGGGCAGCCATATTTTGCCATGATCTTCCATAGACCCTCTCTACTGACCGTTTCGAACGCCTTTGTCAAGTCGATGAAAGCTGTGTACAGGTCACAGTGCTATTCTTGGCATTTTTCTTGTAGCTGTCTTGCAGCGAACACCATATCTGTGGTTCCACGTTCTTTCCGGAATCCACACTGACTTTCAGGTAAAAGACCTTTGTCAAGATGAGCCGTAAGGCGATTCAAAAGGATTCTGGCGAATATCTTCCCAGCGATTGATAAAAGAGAGATGCCTCGATGATTGTTGCAGTCTTGGCGATTACCTTTACGTTTATATAGATGTATAATTGAGGCATCTTTGAGATCGTGTGGGATGGTTTCACTCTGCCACATTTGCTGGAAGATCATATGAAGTTTCTCTATCAGAACTGCACCGCCATCTTTATAAACCTCAACAGGAATTGAATCGGAGCCAGGGGCCTTTCCACTAGACAGTTGACGAATCGCTTTTTTAGTTTCCTCCAGAGTTGGTACATCATCTAATGCTTCATTTATAGGAATTTGGGGCAGGCGGATGATGGCTTCGTCGTTAATAGATGATGGCTGGTTCAAGATATTATTAAAATGTTCAGCCCAGCGTTGGAGCATTTTTTTCCTTGTCTGTAATTAGTGTTTTTCCATCTGCATTAAGGAGGGGAAATGATCCTGATGATGTTGGACCATAGACCGCTTTGAGTACAAGGTAAAAGTTTTTCAAGTCATGGCTGTCAGCAAAGCCTTGGAGCTCATCTGCTTTATTACTCAGCCATGAATCCCGCATCTGGCGTAGTTTATGTTGGACGATTCTACGCATGTTGTTGAAAGCGTCTTTCTTGGATGTAGATTTTGGATCATTTAAATATGCTTTATGGAGATGGTGTTTCTCAGCCAACATCTGCTTTATATCATTTGAGTTCTCATCAAACCAGTCATTTTGTTTCTTGATGGAAGGACCCAGGACCTCTGTAGCAGTGTTGTAGATCTGCTCACTTAGGGCTGCCCAATTTGTTTCCACACTTTGGCCGTCTAGCGAGATAGATTTGAGACGGTCTTCTAAGGTGGCAGTAAATGACTGTTTGATTTTTGTCTTCTTTAGTTTGGTGACATCCAGCCTCTTTTGAGTTTTCTTCCCCTGAGGGCGCCTGGCTGGTTGGATACGAATTTTAAGTTTAGATACAATGAGACGATGATCAGTCCAGCATTCGGCACCACACATGGACTTGGTCACCCGGACATCTTGCCTGTCCTTCTTCCTAACAATTACATAGTCAATTAGGTGCCAATGCTTTGAGCGAGGGTGCATCCAGGAGGTCCTGTTGCGGGTAGGAAGTCGAAAAATGGTGTTGGTGACAAGGAGGTCATGTTCTGCGCAAGTCTGGAGGAGACGAAGTCCATTACTGTTACAGCGACCCACGCCGTACCTACCAATAGTGCCATTCCAGGAGATGTTATCTGAGCCTACTCTTGCATTAAAGTCACCAAGAATGATGAGCTTATCTGCTTTAGGAACTGATGCAATGACTGCATGTAGTTCTTCGTAAAACTTATCCTTGACATCATCCTGGTTTGTCATAGTTGGTGCATACGCGCTAATGACGGTGGCATGTTTTCTTCCATAGAACAGAGGGATCTTGACCGTCATGAGTCGGTCATTTATTCCCTTTGGGGGCCTCGCTAACTTGCTGACAATTGCTGTTTTGATCGCAAATCCAACCCCTGCTTCTCGTCTTTCTTCAGTTCCTCTTCCGCTCCAAAAGAATGTATAACCTGCACCCTTTTCGCAAAGTTGGCCCTCGCCTGCAAGTCGAGTTTCACTCAGTGCTGCTATGTCAATGTTGTACCTGGCCAGTTCTCTCCCAATCAGGGCAGTTCGTCTCTCAGGTCTGTTTGCGTTAAAGTCTTTGTCAAGTAGAGTGCGCACATTCCATGCGCCTAGAATGAGGGGGAAAAATCTGTCCTTTCTTTTTCTTATATGTCGACCGCCGAAGTAGGGTACCCACCAACCGCGGTAAGCTGGTTAGGTAATGGTGAAGCAGGCAATGTTTAGGGCACCTTTTCTAGCCCCTTCCTCATGCCATGGAGGTGAGCAGTGCTTTCCTAAAGAGGGCTGCTCAGACACTCAGGGGGCTGCCGAATCCCACTGCTGCTCCGATCAGTGGAAGACGACCATATGGCCTGAGCCGCCTGTGTGTAGGTCTGCGACTACGACTGCCAGCGTACCCACGCCTGCCGCTTCGCCGCTCGCCCATCGCCACAGGACTTGTTGTGAGTGGATGGATGAATGGATGAATGGATGAAAGAGTGACTTGCGCGGTCATTTGGATTAAAGTGAGGAAGAGTTGCGCAATTCGTCGACCTCACTCTCTCGCCTGGGTCCATCTCAATCCAGTGGCAAGACAAGTCAAGACGACTGGAGATGAAGTCAGGTGCAGTGGATGACCAGGGCTTTCTACGTGCCTCGCCGTGCTCCTTACGCTCCACAGCGCGTTGCTGGTAATCGCCGTCATGCCCGTTGAACCAACAGGTGGTTTCTTCCGCGCAGTCTATCGAATCCAGTCTTCGCATGCATGGGTAGGCAGACCCTAACTCACCGAAGGTTTATAACCATTCGGCTACCCTCACCTAGTTTAGCCGGCCTGTCAAAGCCGTTGTCCGGGGGTGGCCGCTGTCGCATGCTGACAGCTACGAGGAGCCACAGGTGAGAGCTGGATGCCAGGTTTGGACCAAAGGTGGCTGAGCTGCCCTGAAAAGGGCATGACAGCTCCTTCACCAGAGGTACTACCAATACCTGACTTCCCAACACCCCCATCGTACAAGACGACTGATATCAAGTTTTCTATAGGGGCTGGCAAACTCATCATGTAAAACAGATTGCCACAGAAACCACCATGATAAAAGCGTGTAACTGCTTTGTGCAGGCATCTTGTGGCATCAGCTCTAGTGGTGGCTCCATGCTGCTTAAGTAGCGCATAGAAATTGATGATGATGATGATGATGATCCTTCTTGAGTATGTGTTAACGCAGAATGTATTTACTGCGATTACACCAGGCAAACAAAGTCAAAATTATAGATTAATAAGTGTAAATACGTGATTTATGTAATGTGTGCCTCATTACTGTGTAGACTTTGATAAATCGGAGTTCGTGCAGGATAGAAGGTTTGACAAGATCACCAATGTGGAACTGATGACAAGATCACCAATGTGGAACTGATTACAAGATCACCAATGTGGAACTGATGACAAGATCACCAATGTGGAACTGATGACAAGATCACCATTGTAGAACTGATGACAAGATCACAAATGGGTAACTGGTGACAAGTGCCATATAACCAACAGTGAAACGAATTGTGAGAAGCAGACGCTGGGTTTCGATAGGACACACATTGAAGAAAGCTGCTGACTGCATTTAAAGGCAGTCGTTATTCGGGAATCCCCAGCGTAAGAGAAGTAGGGGTATACTGAAAACACATGGAGAAGAGAACTGGATGCAGATATGAAAAAATATATAAAAAGACAGAAAGACTTTAAACGGATGGCACGGGACAGGAATGCTTGGCAATACATTTGTTACAGGTCTGTGCGCCTGTGACGAAACGGGGTGACCTCTATCGATCTTTGGTTCTCTCCGGCAGTATCGGTATATTTGTGGTACGATTTTTATTAGGTGTTATCAATTATCGCACTTTTCTTTCTTTCTTTGTCTGCTAAGTAGCAGATATGTGATTTTATCAAATCACCCGGTAGGTGATAACTATCACAGTTGTGACACTCCTTGCAAATATGTCACCGGTTTGTTACCTGGTTATCCCAGCCTACGAAGAGCTGAGATAAGATAGTCGCCTGCGCGTTTAGATTGAACCGCTGATAAGACGGCATTACCGTCTGTGTGACACGGGTGGGCAGACAAATGTGATGTAATTGCTTCCGGTCCTTGGTTAAAAAAGTAATCATGGATTTATTACATTTTAGACAATATGAGTCTACAAATGTGTGTGTGAGAGTGTATACAAGGCATCAGATGTCCATATATGGTAATGCGTGACCTTTACAGGCACGCACCTTATTTCACGTGGGACTATTTTGAAATATCACAGCCTAACCTGCATGATTTGAAATGATTGGATCTTTCAGATTAGATTCATAACATCACTCGAGGGAATATAGGCTGACAATTTCAGTTTTATTTCTCTGTGATTTGCACCCTCGCCAAAACATCAGACCTTCGCCAGAGGAAGAACTAGATTCCTAATTCATAATTGTTATCCGGACCTTTTATTGGAGAACCAGATAAGACTTATAAAGCACAGGAAATCTCTTTCAAATTTTAATAAGGAACAACCGGGACTAGGAAATTGAAGAAACACGGAGACAGAAGGGGCAATCTACTCGTATGTTAAAATTAAAAGAAATCCCAGACACGTGTTGTAAGAGAACGATTCGTCTCTTTTATGCATCTGTGCGACAAGTCTGTAGCCAGGATTGGCTTATTGGTGGTACCAGCAGAACGTACTATTTCTGGAACAAGACGGGATCAGTGGCCTACGCTTTAAGATAAAGAACACTGTGTAGACTTTCCTTGAAGTTTCTGGGAGACGAGCTACACCCGACAACCTTGACCAGAGTCGAGTGATCAGTGTGAAAAGTCAGAACCGTCATTGGCAGCTAAGTTCAAATATATGCTGCCATCTGAACTTTCTTACCCTGTTTGCAATCCCCAAATAAGAGGATGACAGTTTTCTTTATCCATAACTATTCTAATTATTTTCAAACTGTTAAAACTAAAGTGATTATTAAATTTTGTTATTTGTAATGTTACAAAATTAACTTCGATTTGATCATTTTAAAGTAACTGCATGTTTGTCTCAGTCAATTACTACACACATTCTAAACAGAGCTATACTTGAATAAGAGAATTCCACTGAGTAAATCAGTGGTGGGGCTTAACGAGCTGATAAATAAGTGCTTAAATTCTTCACAGAAGTGGTCGGCATGTTACAGAATTAACGTGCTTAGGCGACAGCCAGCATTGTTTTCGCTGACCTGAATTTTTTGTGAAGACTCCCTTGTGATAGAAGCTTTACTACTCTTCTATCTACATTTCTGCCAAGAGTAATCTTGTGTACAAGTAGACTCCATTGAAGCCTATATTAGATACTATTGAGTTTGGTCACTGTTGGACCACTACTGCAAAGCAGGGGAGGCAATACCGTCACAATTGGGCGACTCGTGTTGGGGTTAGTGAACTCGGACAAGCATTTGTGATAACTCACAATTGGGCGACTTGTCCCGGATTATAGAACCTCTCTAGTAATTCCCCTAGACGACCGACATAAATTTCAGATTTACTGAAAGAATATCGTCAAGAAAGTATGTTATAGTAAGACTGAACATTCATTGTATGTATAAATAACAGTAAAATAACTTTAAAAAAAATTATTATTGAATAATTGAAAGAGCAAAATTTCTTATAAACTAAAGTTAAGGTTAAAGTGATAAGAAGTTCACTTGGTGTGTCAAATTAAGTGTTGTAAATTTGGTGTTTAGTGTTACCGTAGTAGCTGTTGTGCATTTGTGTAGCTTTGTAAACAGACTTTTCGCTCAGAATGGCAGAATCCCAAAACCTCCATGCTTTTTATCTTAATCTAGGCCGCGAACTCGGGTTTTCAGGCAAAGAACTTTCTGACTTCGTGCTTACTTCGGTGAGAGAACAGAAAGAAAAAGATAAAGAGGAAAAAGACAGGATGGAGGCAGAGAAGGCCGCACTCCGTGAAGAGAAAGCCGTGGAGCGCCAGGAAAGAAAACTGGCCAGAGAGCACGAAAAAGCCAAAGTAGAACACAAAGCCGCAGAGAGAGAGAAAAGGAGAGGGCATTCCAAGAAAAGAAGGAACAGGCCGAGAGAGCAGAAAGGAAGGAACAGGCTGACAGAGCCCATGCTATTAGAATAAAGGAATTGGAACTCGAAGGAAGAAGAGGAATCTAGTTCTAACAATGGCGGGTCTGGCAGTTCTCAAAATAGCGAAGGAGGAAGCACCACTAAGGTGGTGGCACCTAGTGCAGTATCCTTCCAACTAGATGTCTATCATGAGACTTCAGAAGAAATTGACATCTATCTCTATGAATCCTCAGCAGCTACATATGGCTTGGAGAGGGAGAGATACAACATGAAGCTATCCCAGAGTCTGAGGGGATCTGCTAATGACGTGTTTGTCAAGATGCCCACGGAAGAACAAAACAACTACGACATGTTGAAGAAAGCTCTGCTTCAGCGTTTTATGCTCAATGCAGAGACCTTACTTACTTACTTAGTCGTTCCCCTTCTACCGTGAGGTGTAGAGGTTTGGAAGAGAGAGCGCCAGACTATCCTATCGGCTGTCTTCCTCCTGGCCTGGTTCCATTCTAGTCCTCGGTCCTTCAAAGATTGTCTAATGTTGTCCTCCCAGCGGACTCTGGGTCGTCCTGGGGGTCTGGATCCCTGGCTCTTTGTTTCCCATGCTTGTCGTGGTAGCCGATCTTCTCCCATTCTGCAGACATGACCCAACCATCTTAATTGGGACTGTTCTACTTGGGTCTGCAGAGGGTGGGATTTTAGGCCTTGACGTATCGTCTGGTTGCGGACCATGTCTCTTCTTGTTACTTCAACCACCTTCCTCAGATACCTCATTTCTGAGGTTTGGATCTGGCTTTTGTGGGTTGTAGTCATTGCCCATGACTCGCATCCATATGTCAAGACTGGGACATAGGTGGAGCGGTATACAGCCATCTTCGTTTTCTTACCAACCTCTCTCTTGTTGAGGAATCCTCGATTTATGGCCTGAAAAAGTCTCCCAGCTGCTGCTTTTCGAGTGGCCAACTCTTCTTTGATGCCTCCCTTTCGGTCTGTAATAGCTCCGAGGTATTTAAAGTGGTCGACCTGCTCCAGGACCTGTTCTCCCAGCTTAATCTGATGTCTTCTTTCTTCTCGTGATATCACCATGGATTTTGTTTTAGAGCTACTTATGACCATCTCTCTCTTCTCCAGTTCTTCCTTCCAGACTTGCAGGTTGGATTGGAGATGTGCCTCTGATTTAGCAATCAGGGCAACATCATCAGCAAATGCCAGCTCTGAAATACAGACCTGTCTCCTCTTCCAGTACCCCACTGAATACTTTCTTGTTCTCTCCTTACATGACTTGATAACATCGTCCATGAGGAAAGTGACCATGTTACGTCATAGGACTAAATAAGCATCCCTACATATACCTGCACAGTGTTTAGTGACCTTTATTTCGAAATAATGTTCTGTCCCATTTGTCTAAAACAACAGCTAACTTAGTGTGATTTATAAGGATGGTAAATAGCACTCTTTATTAAAGTTGTGGAACATGTCTACGGTTTTGTCAGGATGTTTGTCTGGTCTTTCGGCGTCTGGAGACTTGGCAGACAAAAGTCTGTAATTGCTTATAAATGACAGGTTAATACTATCCGTATAGTTAGCTCGCCTATGTGTTACCGAACCCCGAAAGGGGAGATTAACAGAAAACTATACTGTGCCAGGATAGTTCTAAAAGGCGAGTAAGGAAGGTTGGGCATGGGACCAACCTCCAGAAACTGTAAGTCAAGAAAAAAAGACGTCAGCAGAATCTTACGGTCATCCAAACCAAGTAAATCAGATAATGCAACTGAGTCATCCAAGGTGGAAGGTCCTCTAGAATGTAGAAGGTTTATGACACATCCTAGAGAAAGCGCAAATGAATCTATGCTGCTGATTCACCATTTATCTTCTAGGACCCTGGTGGACAATACGATTTTGAATCAAGCCACGTGTGTACCGAATTTCATGATTCAGTCGCCACATAAAATAAAACAGGTTTCTAACTGATTAAAGGAGACATTTCTTTAAGTGACTTTATTCATGTATGATTCTTGCGTATATAGTCTAACATAAATCGTGGAAGCTGAATTATTTTTTTCTAATAATGTGAAACCTCGCACACTTTGTGTCTGGCTTACTGGTACAAATTTGGCTGAATATCTGAACTCCCAACTCAGCTCTGCTTCCAAATTCGTGTGCATTTTTCGAGGCCGGATATATCAGTAAACGTATTTTCGGCTTAAAAATATATTATCGACAATTTGTTTTTCATGAAATGTTCGTTCGGCATTATGCAAATTCTAATAATCCACGTAACCACATTTGTGTTGTCAATGTGCCACTTGTGTCGATTGGCGAACTTATTGCACCTATATGTCTTCTATGAAAATCTCTAGATTGGACACCTGGAATGTTCGAACACTGAACGATTTCAGGAAAACTGTTGATACCAATGCAATGCAGTTCTCGTTCTGAGATCCTCGTGGTACGAGAAAAAGAGTCCTTAAAACACACGGAGAATGCAATTGAAGACTGATATCTAGAGGATGAAGAAGGCATGAAAACGGTTGGCGCAGTACAGGAAGGTTGGGCGTAAATTTGTTGAAATCCTGTGCTCCGCATGTAGCTACGTGAATTTGGTGTTATGACAAGCTGTTTCTATTTATTCTTCTGCAGCTCATGTACTAAATGGTGAACTAACTAGCTGTTATCTTCTCTCTGATGTTGCTTCCCATCACTACGTCCCACAAACGAACGACTGAGCATGTGGGTAACATCGAATAAGTGTAGTTGTATACCAAAATTATAACCACATGTGGTTGTACCAAGTATTTCGTTCACAGGAGATACCGTGTTTCTTGTGCGTGGGCCAAAAATCAATTAATCTTACAACTAGGAACAAGAACTCGGTGTTTCCTTTCACTGTTGACAATAAAGCGAGTTGCTTCCCTTGGTCCATGCAAACAATGGAGTATTTCAGGCTTTACTTCCCTTGTCTGCAGATGTTAATGTTGTCACTCATTCAATGCTTACTTGTATGTACTTGTTAATGTTTTACTTTATTTCTATGTTTACTTGTCTGTACGTTTTCATGTATTATTGTATCTGTTTATATGTTTACTTGTCTGTACGTGCTTATGTACTCGTATTACTCCCTCTATTTCTATGTTTAATTTCCTGTACGTTTCCATGTATTATTCCATCAGTTTATATCTTTCCTTGTCTGTACGTATTCATGTTTTACTTCATCAGTTTATATGTTTACTTAGGTACACGTTAATGTATTGATCCACCTCTTTCTATGTTCACTTATCTGTACATGTTAATGTAAACATCCATCTGTTTATTTGTTCACTTATCTGAACATGTTAAATTATTACTCCATCTGTTCCAATGTTCACTTATCTGTATATGTTAATGTATTACTCCATCTATACCTATGTTCACTTATCTGTATATGTTAATGTATTACTCCATCTATACCTATGTTCACTTATCTGTATATGTTAATGTATTACTCCATCTGTACCTGTGTTTACTTTTCTGTGTATGTTAATGTATTACTTCATCTGTTTCTATGTTCACTTATCTGTACATTTTGATGTATTACTCCACCTTTTTCTATGGTCACTAGGCTCTACACGTTAATGTTTTGATCCATCTGTTTCTTTGTTCACTTATCTGTACATGTTAATGTATTACTCCACCTATGTCTTTATTCGTACAACGGGCTGATCACCCGTTTGCCAGTCACTTCGATTACGGAAACAACAGCAAATGGGTTGATTTGCCGTTGCCCTAAAGACGCCACTAGGCGTGATGGGAAACAATGGCAAAGAAAACCTATCTGCTGTTGCCCTAAGACGCCACTAGGCGTAATGGCCACTGACTGCTTTGACGGTCGGTGGCTAAGGACAGAAGAAGAAGAAGAAGATGTCTTTATTCAGTTGCCGTACATGTTATTGTATTTATCAATGGTTACGTTCGTCGATGTTTCATTATGACTATATCTGGCCAGGTACTTCGACTGCTTCAGGCCAATTCTTCCGGGGCACATTGTAATGAGGTTACAGAACTCAGGAGGCTGCTTACGTCTCCCAACATGAAGGTCAGTAGACGAACAAACAAACATGTGACATTGTCTTTATGTGTGTGTGTGTGTTTGTAGGTGTGACAAAACTCAGGAACCTGGACAGATTATTATGTACTTCCTGTGGCCAGTAAATGTGAAACAGGAAAGGGTAATACATGTGTTAATGTTGTATGTGAATAAATCTGATGCACACATTCACATTATAATTCTTGGGATGGTCCCTCCCTGGGGAAGCAAAGAAATAACAGAACTACTGCTGTCTCAAGCATATCGTATGAGGCGACTCATGTTAAGTTGTCTTTGTGACTGGCCATTTCATCATGTTAAACGAAGTGATACAGAATCCGCCACTGCAAGTATACATGAATGCTTTGGGGCAGGCGTCATGCCAAAGGGGGTGGGAGTAACTGCAGTAGAGGATCCATGCTCCTGAAGAGACAGAAAGGGAAATAATGATTATAGTCGTCCTATGGATCCTGACTTTGACGACACCTCGTTTGCTTGAATTATCACGTGTAAGTACTCGTATGAGTGAATGCGAATGTCCGTTTTTCACTGTTGAGCGTGAGTACCTGTGCTGTATGAGTGTCTGTAAATGTCCCTTTTCTTCACTGTTGAGCGTGATACCATGGCTGTATGAGTGTCTGTAAATGTCCGTTTTTTTTTCACTGTTGAGTGTGGTACCATGGCTGTATGAGTGTCTGTAAATGTCTGGGGTTTTTTTTCACTGTTGAGCGTGGTACCAGAGCTATATGAGTGTCTGTGAATGTTTTTTTTTTTCACTGTTGAGCGTGGTACCAGAGCTATATGAGTGTCTGTGAATGTTTGTTTTTTTCACTGTTGAGCGTGGGTACCAGAGCTATATGAGTGTCTGTGAATGTTTGTTTTTTTCACTGTTGAGCGTGGGTACCAGAGCTATATGAGTGTCTGTAAATGTCCCTTGTCTTCACTGTTGAGCGTGGGTACCAGAGCTGCAGATGGTTTTTGGCTGCACGTGTTATTGATAGTGTCTGTAGCATTTTAATTTGATTCAAGTAGGGGACAGTAGACTGGAGGCTGCCATTATGGCCAAAAAGGCGACGTTTCGCTTCAGGTTTTTATAGGGCTTCAGTGTTTGTCTAGCGTTATTAATTTTTGACAAAGCTGAAACAGAGTTGATGTTAAGTTAAGGCTAGCTGCTTGACAAAGCTCGAAACAACGATAGGGTTAGGTTAAGACTATCTTGAATGTAAATATAGATAGCCAATCTGGCAGCATGGGGCAACATGGCTGACCTTGTCTGCTGTTCTCTTCATTGACCATTTAATTTGTATGTTGTGATTGTCAGTCCATCCACAGCCTCACATTATGATTGTCAGTCCATACACAGCCTCACATGATTGTCAGTCCATACACAGCCTCACATTATGATTGTCAGTCCATACACAGCCTCACATTATGATTGTCAGTCCATACACAGCCTCACATTGTGATTGTCAGTCCATACACAGCCTCACATTATGATTGTCAGTCCATACACAGCCTCACATTATGATTGTCAGTCCATACACAGCCTCACATTGTGATTGTCAGTCCATACACACCCTCACATTGTGATTGTCAGTCCATCCACAGCCTCACATTATGATTGTCAGTCCATACACAGCCTCACATTATGATTGTCAGTCCATACACAGCCTCACATTATGATTGTCAGTCCATACACAGCCTCACATTGTGATTGTCAGTCCATACACAGCCTCACATTGTGATTGTCAGTCCATCCACAGCCTCACATTGTGATTGTCAGTCCATACACAGCCTCACATTATGATTGTCAGTCCATACACAGCCTCACATTATGATTGTCAGTCCATACACAGCCTCACATTGTGATTGTCAGTCCATACACAGCCTCACATTAGCCGCCTTGTACGACATGCCTTGATAATGGCATGTACCCAGTTCTTTCTTTGTTTCCCTTAAGATTTCCAGGAAACTGTATGAGGTGTGGGTTTTGTATATGTATATGCATGTAACAATATTGTGCATGTATGTTATTTGTGTACGTGTTCGTTTATTTTTGCCGATATGTACATTTGTGTGAATGTGAGTTTTGTATGTATTTACGCTTTGCTTGTATCTATATTTTTGTTTATGTCTTATGTTTGTATAAGTTTATGTACATCAATATGCATGTCTAATTTTCTAGTCACTGAGTGCTTGTTAGTATCACCTAGTTATCAGTCTGTTTTCGTTTTGTCTGTTTGTTGCATTCCTAGGTCTCAGCCCTTTCATCAGCCCTTTGAAGATAAAGATAATCCATAGTCAGCCCTTTGAAGATAAAGATAATCCATAGCCAAACCTTTGAAGATAAGATAATCCAAGGTCAATCCTTTGAAGATAAAGATAATCCAGTCAATACGTTGATGATAAAGATAATTCATAGTCAATCCTTTGAAGATATAGATAATTCATACCTGCCTGATTACCTATCTATCTACCTACCTGCTTGCCTGATTACCTATCTACTTACCTGCCTGCCTTATTACCTTCCTACCTACCTGATTACCTTCCTACCTACCTGCCTACCTACCTACCTGCTTGCCTGATAACCTACTTACCTGCCTTCCTGATTACCTACCTTCCTACCTACCTGCCTGCTTGATTACCTGCCTGCCTGCTTGATTACCTACTTACCTACCTCGCCGGTCTGATTGACTGTTTAAATATCTGCTTGTCTGTAAATCTGTAGTGCCCTATCTTGTCAAACAGATAGGCACACACACACATACTCACACTTACACACCCAACATTGTTCGTGACTTAAATAAACAAACAGTATTTGCAATACGTTGAGAGTTCTGTAGAAGGAAAGTAACAGAACATGGGAGAAATAAAAATAAAGCTGTAAGTTTGTGTGAAAGAAGGGTGACGTATGCTGGTTAAGTGGAACCTTTGATCTGGGATGGACACAATTTTGTGCGGCCGAAATCCAATTAGAACTTCTCGTGTTATCACCCTTACTGCTATTATGTCCTGTTGGTTTACGCCCCTTAATTATTCCTTCTGGACACTTGCTGGCGTCTGCTATATAATGTCACCATATCAGGGATCGGCTATAAAACTGAATCTTTTGTTTTGTTTTTTTGGTTTTTTTTTTCAGTCCCGCATTCCTCTTGAAATCGTTTATCTTCTATTGTCCACTTCAGTCTGAACCATTCATTTTAATTCTTACATTTTCCAGAATTTTTCTACGTTGTTGATTTAAATTTTCCAAGTTCTCTACTTCCATCTCAGCCAGTTAGTTTTCTCATCGTTGATTCTATTTTTTGTCGTATACTCTTCATGTGTTGTGCAAACATTTTTTTGGGTCCAGTCAATATTACATATTTAATGGTCGTGTCTTAGTCGTCTGACCTTTGACTATATGATGTTTATCTTTCGCTGTATACACTTTTCCATCTAGTTTCGTTTCCGTAAAACATCATCATCATCTTCTGGTTCCGTATGGAGCACATGTCTTCAAACAGGACAGCAACAAGTTCTTGTGTTCTGTGCCATCCTTTAAGTTCTTTCCATGTTTGTTTTTACCTGTTTTAAGGTCCTCTCCACATGTTTAAGGTCCTCTCCATATGTTTAAGGTCCTCTCCATATGTTTAAGGTCTCCTTCTACATCTTATACCCTGAAGATTCCAGAAGAAGACCTGCCATTTAATGCTATCAGCACACTGTGCCATATCCAACGGCAGCGTCTTTTCTTAAGCTCATGTTCCACTGGTACTTGACTAGTCCGGTTCTTTCTGTCACTTCCAAGTTGGTGATCTCGTCACATCATTTCAGCCCTTCTATTCTGCACAAAAACCCCTTTATGAAAGTCTTGTTTGTCGTTTGTGTGTGGGTTTCAGCTAAGGATATATATGGCTGTACTGGTTGATTGTTTCTTGAGGGTGTGTTCCATCCATATCTCTTTTTTATGTATAATCTATAAATAGAATGTTTTTATTTAATTTGATTTGAGCGTTGTTTGGATGTTTCAAATCTTTCAGTACTTGGGTCGCTAGGTTTCGCATGACACGAGGAGCTGAAATGGTGTATACGACCGCCTATCGTGGCACAAATTAAACTATCAAAATTTGAAGGAACCTTGAGTGACTTGTCCGGGGCCTGCTATGCAAAAAATTAAAATGAAATTTGTTACAAGATCACAGCTGTGAAAGGATAACAGATTTTGTACACAAAATTGTGGATATGATCACAGAACATGGTGTCATTGTACACAAAATTGTGAACAGGATCACAGAACATGGTGATGTTGCACACAAATGTGTTAACAGGATCACAAAACTTGGTGCTATTGTGCACAAATGTGTTAACAGGATCACAAAACTTGGTGCTATTGTGCACAAATGTGTTAACAGGATCACAAAACTTGGTGCTGTTGTGCACAAATGTGTTAACAGGATCACAAAACTTGGTGCTATTGTGCAAAAATTGTTAACATTGTTCTAACGTTGTTGAAATTCCTAGTGTCAGCAACAACAACCCATTTAAAGAGCCATTGTTGTTCCTACATTAAGGCGAGGTGAATAATTCAGTGTGCATTAACATTCTGAAATCGTAATTTATTATTCTATGCAACAGGATGTATGGAAAATTCATTTTCTGCTTTTCAGTGTATATAATAAAAGTGTCTCCTGAAATGTCTTTGTTTTCCGTTACTTGTTTCTATGATATCTATAAATAGAATGTGTGTGTCCGTCTTTTGTTAGCTTGTTTGTTTTGTTTTGTTTTTCTGTTTCTGTGTGCATTTGTGTTCAGTTTATTCTTGTTTTCTTAATCATTCTTCTGTTATTTATCTGTCTGCTTTTTCTGTCCATTGTGATAGTTAAGTCACGTGAAAAAAATAAATGTATTGACGCTCCTGGGTTAATCTAATACATTATGTTCAGTTTTCGAGATTTCTCTCATGTATTCAGCAATTCTATTGGTCGGTTGTTTGACCATGTTTTCTTGAGACCCTATTTTCTGCTGGTCGAGTGAGAGAAGCGCGTGATGGCTACATTGTCTTGTATTATCATCATCGTCATCTTGTTAGCTTTGCGTTCCTTACGGAGCATGGCACATGTACTGCAGCTGACCCTCTTGCAGGACGCCTACACCCAAGCAGTCACATATTTTAGCAGTGATGGTTTCTGTGGAAATGTTGTTGTACACGATGAGGTTGCCAGTCACGTGACGTGTACAGCCTTCTACGACATGCCTGATGGTGTTGTAGTCCAATTCTTTCTATGTCTTATCAGAGACCCCCCGGAACTACTCGGGGGCTGTTGTCTGGGGATATATGTTCTTATTTTTCTTCTAAGAGTGTTTAGTTTAGTCTTCTAATTCTTCTCTTTCTTCTTCTTCTTTTTCTTCTTCTCTTTCTTCTTCTTCTTCTTAAAGTATCATGTCTGTCCTCAACTTCCTGTCATATTCTGCTGTTAACTTCTTCCCACGTCACATGGTAGTATACAAAATTTTATAGGAGGTCCCCTGTGCAAGTTACGCACGTTAAAAATCTCACGGCAGTTGGAAATCGTACGGCCATAACGCTGCTGCCCTGGCAAAATTTAAACATGAGAAACCTACCCACCATAAAAATGTTTATAGAATGTGTGATTCCTATATACACACATTGGGATTTTCGCCGGTGCTACGGAGTTCGTGCACAGTGCTGAGATCCTCCTTGTGTGATCTAAGGGAGGAAATCGGAGCACTGATGGAGTTGTCCGTGTGCAGTGAAGATAGTCCTTCAAACCAAACCAAACTATAGTGTTAAAATTTAAAAAAAAAATTAAATCTCCTCTTACTTTGTTAGCTTGGCTTCTTGGACGGACAATCTTACAAGTTTTCATTTTATGTAGTTTGTCTTTATAGCTCAGGATGGGTAGACGTCCCAGGAACTGTGTGGATCTACTGTAGAAACACCGAGCTCGCTGAAGATCTACCATGATAAAAAATCATGGTTGTTTTCAGGTTTCAGAGTGTGTGTAATCTGGAATAAGTACAGCATCTGTGTAACTTTTATCATTGGCGGGCGATCTGGTTCATATAGTTCAGTCAACACAGCGGTAAAAAAAATTTAGACAAAGTGATGTTTTACCGAAAGTTAACTTTACTTCAGGAAAACACCGCGTTCTTGTCGCGTGCTGTTCACAAATAAAGTGAATACTTCTAAGCAAGCTCGTTGGTTTACACTGGGCACGTGGTAAGACTTGCCTCTAATCCGGGGATACCGCGCTGTTAAATGCGGGCGGAAGAGGGCTATTTAGAAATGTCCATTGTTTAAACACTCTTTTTCTCCCTCCGCCACCCGAGATCTACCAGATGATACCTTGTGATCATACGGTAGAGAGCGATTGATTCCTGGTATAAATGGCATATTTAAAGATGTCATTTATTGTTTTATTTCATCCAGTGTTATCATATTGTCCTCCGTGTGGCTTCTTCCTCTTCGTTCGCTCTCAAAGAACCACATCTATCTCTCTTATAAAGCTGAAAGTCCGTCTCAGGCTTCTGTCGTCACTCTACAGTTTATCCCTCACTTGGGTTGGACAAGGCCACGCTGCCACGCTGCCTCTGTTGTGGAGTCGATAGTTTTGGCGTACGTTCTCCACTGTTTGTTGGTCCTCACCACGTAGGCACATACTGTATCTCTGTGTGGCTTAGATTATGAGGTAGAAGTTGGCACATATCTCTGTGTGGCTTAGATTATGAGGTAGAAGTTGGCACATATCTCTGTGTGGCTTAGATTATGAGGTAGAAGTTGGCACATATCTCTGTGTGGCTTAGATTATGAGGTAGAACTTACTTACTTAGTCGTTCCCCTTCTACCGTGAGGTGTAGAGGTTTGGAAGAGAGAGCGCCAGACCATTCTATCAGCTGTCTTCTTCCTGGCCTGGTTCCATTCTAGTCCTCGGTCCTTCAAAGATTGTCTAATGTTGTCCTCCCAGCGGACTCTGGGTCGTCCTGGAGGTCTGGATCCCTGGCTCTTTGTTTCCCATGCTTGTCGTGGTAGCCGATCTTCTCCCATTCTGCAGACATGGCCAAACCATCTTAGTTGGGACTGTTCTATTTGGGTCTGCAGCGAATGGGATTTTAGGCCTTGACGGATCGTCTGGTTGCGGACCATGTCTCTTCTTGTTACTTCAACCACTTTCCTCAGATACCTCATTTCTGAGGTTTGGATCTGGCTTTTGTGTGGGTTGTAGTCATTGCCCACGACTCGCATCCATATGTCAAGACTGGGACATAGGTGGAGCGGTATACAGCCATCTTCGTTTTCTTACCAACCTCTTTCTTGCTGAGGAATCCACGATTTATGGCCTGAAAAAGTCTCCCAGCCGCTGCTTTTCGAGTGGCCAACTCTTCTTTGATGCCACCCTTTCGGTCTATAATAGCTCCGAGGTATTTAAAGTGGTCGACCTGCTCCAGGACCTGTTCTCCCAACTTAATCTGATGTTTTCTTTATTCTCGTGATATCACCATGGATTTTGTTTTAGAGCTGCTTATGACCATCCCTCTCTTCTCCAGCTCTTCCTTCCAGACTTGCAGGTTGGATTGGAGATGTGCCTCTGATTTTATGAGGTAGAAGTTGGCACATATCTCTGTGTGGCTTAGATTATGAGGTAGAAGTTGGCACATATCTCTGTGTGGCTTAGATTATGAGGTAGAAGTTGGCACATATCTCTGTGTGGCTTAGATTATGAGGTAGAAGTTGAAAGCTGTGAGCAAACTGCAGATCGTCTGACTAATGTATCAGTCACCGAATTCCGTTTTAAATGGTTGATGATGATGTTATAGTAATCGAATCTATAGCAAGTGACGAGAATCGTAATAAAAGGCATCCATGTCGAGCTCTACTTTTTGCTTCAGAGTTCTCCGTATGCTGTCCTTCATTGGATAACTCTAAATGTCATAGCCTCGTATGCCGTCCTTGTCAGGCTAATGAATTTAAGGAGAACTCCGTAGTTATCTGCCTGTTTCTAGAATTATTATCTGTCTTACCTGTGGAGGGCCATTTCGTAGTGTTCCACTCCATGCAGTGTTCCACTGTTATTCACAACTTGGCTATCTGGTCTGTACAAAATCTGAGTTGTTTACCTGCCTTTTCTTTTTCTTACCTCTTGTAATTTCACTAAAGTTACCCTTCTCGTTATCACTACATGCGAGATTTACTTCTATTTCTTGTATACATCTTGTATGTCGTATGACTACGTGCTCCCATCTTGAATGTCGTATGACTGCGTGCTCCCATCTTGTATGTCGTATGACTGCGTGCTCCCATCGTGTATGTCGTATGACTACGTGCTCCCATCTTGTATGTCGTATGACTACGTGCTCCCATCTTGTATGTCGTATGACTACGTGCTCCCATCTTGTATGCCGTATGACTACGTGCTCCCATCTTGTATGTCGTATGACTACGTGCTCCCATCTTCTGTGGTTGCTTCCAACATTCCTCGTCCTAATCGTTTTTACATACATCATCCATTTCGTCTTGCCGCTGGGCTGAGTGTTCAGAATTACTTTTTTTTTCTTTTTAAATCG
This sequence comes from Oreohelix idahoensis, assembly GCA_024509875.1. NCBI lineage: Eukaryota > Metazoa > Mollusca > Gastropoda > Stylommatophora > Oreohelicidae > Oreohelix > Oreohelix idahoensis. The sequence continues at coordinate 96,050 of JAMPIV010009778.1, forward strand.
TACGAACGATATTAGAGAGAGAGTGAGAGAGAGAGAGAGAGCCAACACCCTCCCCCCAAACACACACACCTAAATCAGATGTTTGTAAGTTATTTGACGTGTCTGTGGAAATTCTATTATTCTATCGCCGCAGGAACCAGATATATAACTGGTATCTTGAGGCATCGTCCCCTTTACATCGCCGCTCCGTGCTTCCTTTGACATTTTTCTCTTGATGAATGTGCAGTGACATTACTGTTACTGTCTCTGTGTCTGTCTGTCTGTTTAGCTCTCTCTCTCTCTCTCTCTCTCTCTCTCTCTCTCTCTCTCTCTCTCTCTCTCTCTCTCGCTCTCTCTCGCTCTCTCTCTCTCGCTCTCTCTCTCGCTCTCGGTCTGTCTATCTCTAGAGTTACGTTTGTTGGTGCTTTGTTAATATTAACTATTTTAAAGTTGGGGAATAAAATGTCCATAATTGGCAACCACTTTTTTTTTTCTTCAATGCTTCTTTTTTCACAGTAATTTTATGTATTGATTTTATTTATTGTTGATTGATTGGTTTTGTTTTAGGTATGTGTCTTGGCGTTAATAATAATATTTTGTATTTTAATTCACTAATTTAATTAATACGGAGCAGACATTTTTATAAAGCTGTAGAGCCTGTTGTTTGTTCATCCTAAGGAAAAAAAATGATTTTCATTCGTTCCTTCGTTCGTTTGATCTATCTGTTTCTTTTTTTTTTATTTATCTGTGCGTTTCTTTTTCCTCTCCATACATCGCGCTTTCCAACTCTATGGATCAGTTTATACATAGGTCTGTCTGTCTATCTGTTTACCTACCTTCCTTCCTCTTCTCTCATTCTCTGTGGTCATCACTTTTTTGGATTGAATCACATGTTGCTGCCCGTTTGTCGGCCATCTTGTTGCAAAGAAGGTTAGAGTTAACGTTAAGGGCTGTGTTTATGTCTAACCCTAAATCCTAACGTTAAACCCTAAATCCTAACGTTAAACCCCTAACCGTAAATCATAACGTGAAAACCATAACCCTAAATCCTAACGTTAAACCCCTAACCCTAAATCCTAACGTTAAACCCTAAATCCTAACGTTAAACCCCTAACAGTAAATCATGTCGTTAAACCCCAAACCCTAAATCCTAACGTTAAACTCTAACCCTAAATTATGATGTTAAACTCCTAACAATAAATCCTAACGTTAAACCCCTAACAGTAAATCCTAACGTTAAACCCCTAACCCTAAATCCTAACGTTAAATCCCTAACCCTAAATCCTAACGTTAAACTCCTAACCCTACATCCTAACGTTAAACCCCTAACAGTAAATCCTAACGTTAAACTTCTAACGTTAAACCCCAAACCCTAACGTTAAACCCTAAACCCTAACGTTAAACCCTTAACCCTAAATCCAACGTTAAATCCTTAACCCTAAAATCCTAACTTCGTTAAACCCCTAACAGTAAATTCTATCGTTAAACCCCTAACCCTAAATCCTACGTTAAACCCCTAACCATAAATCCTAACGTTAAACCCCTAACCCTAAATCCTAACTTTAAACCCCTAACCCTAAATCCTAACGTTAAACTCCTAACAGTAAATCCTAACGTTAAACCCCTAACAGTAAATCCTAACGTTAAACCCTAACCCTAAATCCTAACGTTAAATCCCTAACCCTAAATCCTAATGTTAAACCCCTAACAGTAAATCCTAACGTTAAACCCCTAACCCTAAATCTTAACATTAAACCTTAAACCCTAACTTTAAACCCGTATCTCTAAATCTTAACATTAAACCCGTAACCCTAAATCCTAACGTTAAACCATAAATCCTAACGTTAAACCCCTAAACCTAAATCCTAACGTTAAACACTTAACCCTATTCACATTAAGAAAAAAACATTTACTACACTGCCACTAACCTTATTTAAAAACACTAACCCAGTTAGCGACAAGATAACACTGTAATTCGACTACTTTTTGTGAAGATAAAGTGATTAATGTATCACATGTTTACTTTGTGTGGAACTACATAGAGCAGCGGTAGGCATCACAGGAGCTGTGAGAATCTTCGTTACACTGAGCTGTCTAAAAGTCTACCCTGATTAAATCATGTCTGTTTTCTGGGTTTGAAATAAGTACAGCCTGTATGTGACTTTTATTTTTAAAAAGTATCTTTCTGGAGATACCGCTCTTGTAAATAAATACACGCGGGAGAGAGAGCTAGTCCAAAATATTCTAAGCTTAAAATTGTTTCATATATTAAAATTGCGTCCCCTAGAGATCTATCAAATGATCCCCTGTGATCTACCGGTAGACGGAGATCGACCGGTAGCCTACCTTTGACCTAGAAGTTTAGATCTCTTCCATCAAGGACAGGAGTTGTGTAGCGATGATGTACTGGAGTGGGGACATAACTATCACAGCCTAGAGCACTATCCAGCATCTGTATGTGTTTATGACAGTATGTGTCCCACTCCTTACCTCTATTTTTGTTTGCCTCACTTCTAATTTACTTCTGTATGTATCACTCCTCATCTGTTGATTATCTGTCTCACTTCTTATCTGTTTATTATCTGTCTCTGTCCTCACCTGTTTATTATCTGTGTTACTCCTTATTTATTTATGTCTCATTCCTCATTTGTTTATTATCTGCCTGACTCTTTATTTATTTCCCTATGTCTCGATTCTCAGGTGTTTATTATCTCTCACTCCTTAATCTGTTTATTGTGTGTTGGTTTAATTCCACATATATGCGTATTTCAGTCCTAATCTATTTATGAACGTGTCAAATACATCCCTTTATAAATGTGTTATAAAACTCCCGTCTGTTCATATAATCTCTTTTCCACAATGTATTATTTGTCTCTTACTCCATCGCTTCTTTCTTCCAGTTCCCGTCTCATCCCGGCCCCTTTAGTCCCTGTACAATTGGGTGTTAGAGATGTGTATGGTATATGCATATTTCTGCCACCTCCCCGCTTCCTTCTTTTTCTCCCCGCTCTAAAAAAATAAATAAACATGCAAACTTAACCTATTTCACATTCGTCAATCTTCGTCAAAACCGAAGTGGAGTGTGTGAGTTCGGGAGAGCGCGAGTTCGGGAGACAGCTTGGCTGCGTGTGAGAAGATGAGCATCTGGAGTGACGCGAACTCAAATGTTGTGAAAGCTGGTATTTCGTTGCAGACGTTCATTCTATACCTCCTTATTGAGACTTGTAAATATATATATACGTGTAAATCCATGCAGTCAAGACTTGTGATTAAATATACGTGTATCAACGCAATCAGTAAACGTGTGAGTTAATGAACGTGGCTCCAGGATTTAACAGCAAAGATTTGTAAGTAATAAAGAAGTATTCATAGATGTACAGTATGATGATATACATGTTAACACGAAGTAACGACTTGTGAGTAAATAGTGTATCATAGCTATACAGACTTATGAGTAATATGCGTGTCCACATAATAGAGACTTGTGAGTAAATATACGTATATCCACACAATACGGATTTGTGAGTAAATATCGTGTATCCACACAATAGAGATTTGTGAGTGAATACATGTGTATTCTCAGAATAGAAACTTAAGAGTAAATATACATGTATCCACTAAATAAAGACGTGTGAGTAAATATGCGTATATCCTCACAGTAAAGACGTGTTAGTAAATATGTGTATATCCACACAATAAAGACTTGTGAGTTTATATACGTGTATCCACGCAGTAGGTACGGGAGTAAATATACATGTATCCACGTTTTGAGTGAAGACTATACGTGAATCCAGGATTTAACTATGAAGACTTGTAAGTAGTACGTAAGTATACGTAGATGCACAGTGTGCAGACTTGTGAGTAAACATGTCAGTGTTTGCTACATTTGTCAGTAAATATATCTATATACATGATATATCTCGTGTGTAAATAAATACTTACCCACAATACAACAGTGAAGACTGTCGTAAAATGTACGTGCATGCACAGTATGAGACGTGTGAGTAACGGTGCGTGTATTCACGCATATGGAAGTCGGTACGTGTGTGTGTTAGATACAAAATCCTTGACGTCTATGATAACGTAGTATTTTTATGATGCTGAGGCGCAGGGATAAAAGGTGGTGGCCCATTAGAGTCATTTACATTTACACCTAGTCAATTCATTCATCACATTTCAACTTCCTAAGGAGCATAGGCGTTTAACAAACTTGTGCCAAGTATTCTTGACCCGTGCCGTCAACTCAACGTCTTTCCATATCTTTTTCATTTCCTCTATGTCTGTCTCCGGTTGTATTCTCCGTGTGTTCTACCCCTCTGACTCCGGGGATTCTAGAAATAGAACTTCCTGATAATGCTATCGACAGGTTTACTCAATGTGTGTCCTATCCATTTTCAGCGTCTTCTCATATCTTGTTCCACTGGTACTTGTCATCTTTCGTTCCACTGGTACTTGTCATCTCTCGTTCCACTGGTACTTGTCATCTCTCGTTCCACAGGTACTTGTCATCTCTCGTTCCACAGGTACTTGTCATCTCTCGTTCCACTGGTACTTGTCATCTCAATTTCCACTGGTACTTGTCATCTCTCGTTCCAATGGTACTTGTCATCTCTCGTTCCACAGGTACTTGTCATCTCTCGTTCCAATGGTACTTGTCATCTCTCGTTCCACAGGTACTTGTCATCTCTCGTTCCACAGGTACTTGTCATCTCTCGTTCCACTGGTACTTGTCATCTCAATTTCCACTGGTACTTGTCATCTCTCGTTCCAATGGTACTTGTCATCTCTCGTTCCACAGGTACTTGTCATCTCTCGTTCCACTGGTACTTGTCATCTCAATTTCCACTGGTACTTGTCATCTCTCGTTCCAATGGTACTTGTCATCTCTCGTTCCACTGGTACTTGTCATCTCAATTTCCACTGGTACTTGTCATCAGTTCCACATTAGTGAAAGAAATATAATAAATTCATCATCGTGGAACCTCTATGTTAATTATCAGTATGTTTTTATTTTGTACTGGAGACGTTGGAAAACAATCTTGTCTTATCATGTTATATTAGAAGAGTTAATCGTTTTATAGCTGAACTTTTGAAAATCACGTGTTTAATTAGGGGTTTGTGTGTTGTTGTTTTTCTTCCAAGATGAATGTCAAATGCCTTGCTTCTGCGTGTTATTAACTCCCGTACCATCCAACATTCTTTGGACGGTGGGACGGTTGACTGTCATGTGTACAGTTATGTTGATTTGTGTTGATAGATAGAGAGCTTATGTGGCGAAGAGGGCTAGAGTTCTTCCCCCTCCCGAGTCGGAGTTCATTCTGACTTAAACCTGACTGTAACCTGACTGTAACCTGACTGTAACAACTATGATAAAATGTAGTCCCATTTCAGATACTACCGTGTGGTGAAGTGTTAGAGATTTTACAATACGTTGTCAGGGTTCTAGAGGTAGGGTGGCCAGTTCATAAACTAGGATAGTTTAAAATACTATTTTTGATGTTGTTGTTGTATTGAACAGATTACTACAGGGCATATCAGTCCTCTGTAATGAATAATAATAATATTTCTGATAGTACCAATCATAACAGCTGTGACCTGGATAGATGTCAGTGTTTATAAATAGATTTTGGAAACAGAAATCGTTTTCCCTAATGTATTTTTGGTGAGATTTCAAAAAGGCAAAAGTAATTGGACCTTGATTCACGTAAGCTTTTTATGTGTCTGTGTGTGTATGTAGATCTGTATGTAGGTACGTGTTGTGTACCTGTGCTAGAGTGAGGGAGTAGTGAGTCATTGGGTGGGTTAGTTAAAAGAATGACAGAATGGTAGTTTCGCATTTTGGCACTTCCACTTTGTCTTCAAATTTTGTAATATTTTATTGTTTTATTATTTTGTATGTGGGCTCAGTTTAAAATGCAGTAAACTGCGTGCGTTCTTTTATCAACATTTTTGTTTCAACACCTACCTCCACCTGAAGTAACGGTAAAGTAGTACCATAGAAGATATTACCATAGTGGGATAGAATGTTAGAGACTTTACTATACTAGGTCCAGGTTTATGAGGTGGGGGGGGGGGTGACAAGTTCCCTTCCTCACTGTCTTTGCATTCCTCTACTCAAGAGAAGATTCAGTTAACTATTTACAGCTAGGTAAGCTTGAGCGTGACAATACCAGGTTTTTGATGCCGGAACCTGGTAACTTTTCCGCGAGAGGCAAACGCTTTAGTCACTCTGGCAATCGGGCACTCACCCCCATCCGGACCCCTCATAATTTTCCTCTTTTTTTTTAAATTAAATTTTTCTCGTTTGTCGAGGTGCCCCGTTCAACATATACACAGGGTCTGCTGGTTATATTAGCGTGCATGTCCAAATATAAATGACCTTGCTGTCTGTTTCAGTGTTTTTTTACTCTATTTTATTGTTTTGAAATAATAGTAAATTGGAAGCAACGTTTCGTGAAAGCGTTTCCCAGTTTCGTTCGTGGGGGTCTCTCTGAGGAAACACTGACAGAATAGGTTTAGTGTTTCCTCAAGCATATCGTAAGAGGCAACTGATATAAGGTTGTGCATAGGGGTTGTCAAACATCATGTAAAACAAATTTCTGCAGAAACTACCACTACAAGAACACAACATTTATTTGGTGCGGGGGGTTCCTGTAAGGTGTAGTGACGAGTCCATAACGAAATTAAAAGAAAAATTATGATTTCAAATTGACGATTATTAAAACGTTATTAAATCATAAAGATTCGATTTGCCTGTTTTCCGCCGGTTTTTCTGACTGTTTTGTTCATGATCATCCTTCTGTTTAGTTTCTTTCTGTATTGTCTGCTTATGTATTTGTTTTCTGCCTAGTGTCTTAATAGTAATCATCCGTCTATATAATATCTTTATATATTATCTGCCTATTTATCTGTTTTCTGCCAATTTATTTGACTGTATTCTTCTTCTTCTTTGGTCCTTGGCCACTGACTGACAGCAATCAGTGACCATCACGCCTGGTGGTATCATGTAAGGCAGCAATAAATTATCTCCACCTTGCTCGGTCGTCATTGTGACCTTTTGTGTGATCTCTCACACCTTCAGCCCTCTGGCTGTAAACTTCTTTTCTTCATATTTCTTCATTATTCGCTTGTTATTTGGCATTTCATTTTGCCCTTTCATTCATTTTACTCTTTGTGCTGGACAGCAATAAACTGGTGAAACTATAAATACAGGGGCCCGGAAGAGCATAAAGCCTATGACTTTTACAGTTGCCCAAATTGATGTTTCAACCCGATATGTACGGGGAAAAATCAATGCTGCAGTAGTAGACAATCTAGTCTACCCTCTCATCTTAGGGAGGAAATATGTGTTTCTTGGAGATCCCTCACGTGACTCCAAGTCGACATAAGAGAGAGAGAACACAGGAAACGCTCAAGCGGCCCCTGAGCTCTTATCTTTCAAAGGGCCGATAACACCCTTAAGCCTTGCTTTTCTAAGTTGTATGGCAATTACTCTCTTACTCCTCAGGGAGCATTTTCAGGGAGAAAGGTTTGGTCTATAGACAGGTGGGGAATAAGAGGCAGTTAGCTGTCCCACTCCCCTTTCGCACCCGCCTCATGCAAGAAATGCATTTAACCCTACCCCATCCCATTAAAGGTTCATATGCCCTGGTAAGGCATATTTCCCTGAATTATTTCTGACCAAGTTTGCGACACGATGTTAGACAATTTGTACAAGATTGCTCTGTTCGCCATAATCCGGACAACCAGAAGGATGAAACTGCACAGAAAGAGTTTGAGCAGAGTACCCAACAGCCAACATTGGATAACTCGTACCTCAACTCAACATTTATGTGTAGTAAAACAGAGTTACGCCAAGCGCAGAAGGACGATATTACCCTTGCGCCATACTCTGAACAGATTTGGATAGAAAGAACCCATGCTTCAGCTGGAACTTTCTACACCGAGGATGGCATTATTTATCGACGGACTAGGCAACTCTTAGTGCCCCTCCCTTTAAGAACCTCCGTTATGAAAGCGGCTCATGTATCTTCATCGGGGGAACATGTTCCCGTGGGTACCACTATGCGTAATATTAAGGAGGTTTACTTCTGGCCCAACCGATGGAAAGACGTTCTTCAGTACGTATTGAACTGTACACATTGCCAAGCGAGCAATTTAAACACTCGCCCACGGAATAATGACGAGAAGAACACTGTCATCCAGAACAGTAGAAGAGGAAGGCATACACCACACAAAAGTTCACGTCCAAACCTGGATATTTAATGCAATATCTTTGGTGATGGGGTGTGTGACGAATGTATGTCCCTGTCCTTTTGTGTGATCTCTCATACCTTCAGCCCTCCAGCCGTAAACTTCTTTTCTTCATGTTTCTTCATTATTCGCTTGTTATTTGGCATTTCATTTTGCCCTTTCATTCATTTTATTCTTTATGCTGGACATAGCACGGTGAAGTCTCTAACACGCCACTCCCCTATGGCAGTATTTGCTACGGGAGTAATTCGTAAATTATTGTTTACCACTCCTCATACGTATTTACGTTCCGCCAGCTGAACTGTGGTATTGTTGGAACAATACCCATTCATCAGACCAGTCACCCGCTTATCTCTTTGAATCCGTCTGACCACCTGTGGAAACGTGTCGGTCCAACATTTGACCCCATTGAAAAACTGCTAATCGTGTTGACACAAGCTTGTATTGTGCGTCCGATGAAAGAAGACAACACTGTCCGGCGGAGGCACGCAGATAAAGGGGATGATTAGATAATCTGTCGCGGTAGACATCTGGGCGGAAGACACCACGCCAGGAAAACACGGTCACAATATTGTGAGAGGCAGCGGGGAGCAGCCGGAACAATATTACGTCTTATAAAGAGGTCACGCGTAGATATTAAAATTAATATTTTAAATACGCGTGGGATGAGTAATGATAAACTTCCCCACCCAAACAGTGCTATATCGATTTGGTAGGTTTAGATGCCGGAAAAACAATGCATTTGATTGGAACATTCAGCGGAAACCCAGCTGGATTTGAGCTGGAAACTGTACAATATAATGTTGTGAAATCCCAGACACAACACACAGAGAGATAGCATTGTACAGCGAACAACTCCCAAGAAGCCAGAGAGATATTGGACTTAGTATTCCATACTTATAAGTGACAGTTCAACGTATTTGAGCAACTCTGAAAAGTTAAGAGTAAACCCGCACATTTAAATACAAGACTGAAAACTTTAGGGGCCAGGACTTTAATATAACAAGACTGGAAACCTAGGAATCAGATTCACCAGTCATAAGAGGACTTTAACTCAAGTTTTCCCAGGTAGTGATTTCGCTAGAGACACTCGTCGTCAGAGGAATTAACTCTAATTTCCCAGACCCAGTCGTAAGAGAAATTTAAATCAAGTTTTCCAAAGCAAGTGATTTCGCAGAGACACCCGCCGTCAGAGGAATTAACTCTAATTTCCCAGACCAAAGTGATTCGAACAGCATCTAACTAAAGGGCTGTGTGTCCATTCTAATCTTTGCAGGAGATTGTGTATACCCATTATTTGGGGGTAAGTGTAAACATTTCTATTACAAACGTGAATTTAACATGTTTTCTTGCTAGTGGTTATATATGAGGCTGGCAACCTCAACATATGAAAATAGATATTCATGAACCACTACAGCAAGAGCTGGTAATTGTTTCTGACTAGTCGTGTGGGAAACCCGACAGCAGAGCGACCCCTGACTCCGACTGGGATTACATCATATGTGCATAAGGTGTAACAATTTATCTTGTGAGAATTATGTACCTTTTTTAATTGTAATTCAGGCAAATCATTGTTCATGCACTCCAGACGCAATTTCCTAGTTAACACCCAGACGGATATGGGTGAATTTTCATCATATTCCCTGAGTTACACAGTGTGCTCGGGAATTTAATTCTTCTGAGAGGTTAACATTGGTGGGTGGAGCGCCTGACAATGGGCCTGTTAGTTTTGCGGCGAACAAATGTACTCAGCCGGCGTTTGTTTCTTCTATTTGTCTCAAGTTCGTGCTTACAAGCCATCAGACGATTTGTGGTACTAACGCAGCTATGGACCCCTGAAGGAAAACAAAAGAGAGGCCGACCAAAAACAACTTGGCGGAGGACTGTGGAGGCTGAGATGCAAAGAATGAACCAGAGTTGGGGCACTGTACGAAGGATGGCCGCCGACCGAGCAAAGTGGAATCAATTTGTTGTTGCCCTACAAGACGCCACCAGGCGTAATGGCCACTGACTGATTTGACGGTCGGCGGCTAAAGAAGAAGAAGAAGAAGCAGCTAGTGTGAGAGAAAAGCATCCACCTAACCGCCGACAGTGGAAGAGTGTGGAGAAGGCTTTCGTCATCACAGAATTGATGAACCACAGCTGCAGAACTCACTCATACAAGCTAAGTGCTAACTAAAAGGCACCAGCAAAAAAAGGGACAATTCCAGTTAAACTTTAAGTATACAGTTAAATTTCCACCTACGTCTTTATGACGAGAAAGTTATAACTATCAAAATTCCACTAATCTTCCCATATTTATTTTAACTTGTTAAAGACTATTTCACTATTAAATTTGCTACCTGTTGTTTTAAAACAAAACAATAATAGTTAATTCAGTTATATGTATGAAAGCAAACGTATGAGCCAGAATAGTTAATCTATATATAAATACCTAGACATATATTTACACTAAACAGAGCTATACCTTATAAGAGGGATTTCGTTGGATTACACCAACTGGGGGCTTGAAGGGGCTAAACCATTGCTTAAACCCTTCACAAAAGACGACGGACCAGATAATAACTTAACAAATCGCTCAGCCCTAAGCAGCTTTTGTTCTTGACTTCTGGGAATATCTTGTGAATGCTCCCTTAAGGGGGCATATACACCCAGAAATAGACAAAAAAGGTTATTTTTGATTTGCATATAATAATTGTGTTTTAAATATTTATAAGCCTTTTTACTTCGATATTCTTTTTGAATTATGTGTTTATCTGTAATAGTTTATGAGTTATCAATGTTCAAAGAGAATGAGTGTGTTCCAAAAATCGCTGACTTTTAGTCCCAAAATATGCTTTTTTGCTAACCTTCATATTGGAAGGTATACCAAATAATAAACACTCCCTAGAAAAAATATACTCAATACAACGAATACAATGAATACTCCTTTTTCATCCATCATGGCGGTAAAAAAATAAAAACATAAATGTGATTGAAACATTGAGTTAATTTGTGGAAATACGTGAATATATTTGTGATAATTATGCCTTCATACAAAAAGTTCGGTAAAGGTATATCGAAGAAGCGTAAATTTCATGGCAGTCAACATACGGCTGAACGAAATGAAAGGAAAACAATTCTACAGAATGCATCGACATTCGGTACTGAGCCATGCATTCATAGTTCAACACCATCGATGCAGACTGAATGTTTTGATATTGGAATGAAACGAAATGCCACGCCCCTTTCACAATCAGAGCAAAAAATTCTGGACATTAGCAACCTAACACATGACTCTGATGAGGATATGTTTGAGCGAAGCTGTGACACAGATTCTGCAGAAACTGACGAGGAAGGTAATTATAATGTTAATGATACTGATTTGCTTGAGGGGCACAGAATTGTTGACATGGGTCTTCTTGGTCAGAACATTGCTGAAAAATTGTTGTGTACCTTTTGCCAAAGTTCTGTACAATTAGTTGAAGTCAAACGGCAAGGACTTGGGAGTGAATTTGTATTTCATTTAACAGTGCAAACTGTCATGAACAAAAACATTTCCCTTCAAGTAGTCAGCTCTCAGTAGGGAATGCAAAGATAAATCTTATCAATCGGCGTGCAGCTTTTGCCATGCGCTGTATTGGCTGCAGTCACACCGACTTAAACACTTTCTGTGGTATAATGGATTTACCACCCCCAGTTAGACACAGCAGCAATGCTATTATACAGAAAGGAATGGAGGATGCTGCTACTAGGCTGCAAATTATTAGCATGAAAAATGCTGCTGTTCAAGAGTATGGGAGTGCAGAAGAAGGTGACAACAAGTTCCGAGACATTAATGTATCTTGTGATGGTACCTGGATGACCAGAGGCCATTCATCTATTGTTGGTGCCACAACTGTGATTGGCTTGCAAACTGGAAAGGTAATAGATACTCAGACAAAGAGTAAAAAGTGCAAATCTTGTCAGTACTGGGAGAAACAAGACCATAACACAGACAAATTTCAACAATGGAAACAAAGTCATGCTGAGGTTTGTACGATGACCCATCCAGATCCTCAGAATCAATGGAAGCAGCAGCAGCTTGTAACATTTTTTCTTGCTCAGCAGACAAGTATAATCTCAGGTATACAAAGTTCATTGGGGATGGAGACACTAACAGTTTCAAAAAGGTGTTTGAATCCAAGCCTTATGGAGAGGATTGTCTGATAGAAAAAATTGAATGTGTGGGTCATGTTCAGAAAAGAATGGGTACTCGGCTGAGAAATCTTAAGAAACTTTCTAAAGGGAAGTCTTTGCCTGATGGTAAATCCATAGATGGTAAGGGTAGACTAACAGATAGTGTCATTGATAAGCTACATGTATACTATGGAAATGCCATACGAGCTAACAAAAACAACCTTTGCAAAATGCGAGAAGAGGTTTTGGCGGTGTATTTCCATAAGACATCAACAGATGATAATCCTGTTCATAACTTTTGCAACATTGACTGGTGTCCCTACAAACAGGCTGTCAGAGATGGCATAGTGAATGACTTTAAGCACAAGGGAAACGTTCCAATTGCTATCATGGAAGCTATTAAGCCCATATTCAAAGACCTCTCCAAGACAGAATTACTGAGAAAGTGCCTGCAAGGTTACACTCAAAATTCTAATGAATCATTGAACAGTTTAATATGGAAATATTGCCCTAAAATAAAAAAAATCAAGGACTTTCAACTGTAAATACAGCTGTTGCAATTGCTGTGTGCATCTTTAATGATGGAGCTAATAGTCTGAAAACAATCCTTCAGGAATGGGACATTCAGCCGGGAAAAGTTATGCATACATTCTGTGTAGAAAAAGACAGTCTTCGCATAAAACATTCACAAAGGAAAGTTAAAGCTGCTTCTCTTGAAGCAAGAAGAGCCAAGAGACGTAGGAGGCTTGTCCTGGATGAAGAGCAGACACAAAGAGAGGATCAGCCGTATCTTCCTGGTGGATACTGAGCTCTTATCAGATAAGTGTTTTAACATTTTAAAAACTAAACTTTAACGAAAACAGGGCCAGCGATTCACAGTTCCGGTGATATTTTCTACAATTTTAAAGCTATAGCCTTCAAATTTTGCACACTTATAGCCCATTTTATCCTTTATGGCATGAACCTCCACTTTTTTCTTACATGGTATAGAAACAGAGATATTGCTATACAAAGTTCTAAATTTGTGCTATTTAAAAGGGTCATATTGCAAGAGCCATATCTACAAAACTCATTGGGGTAGACATTTTTGGGTGGTTCACGCCATACATTCTTTGCACTTTTTGTGTGAGTGAAATTCATTCCCAGGTGCACTGGGGGTTTTCCTTTCATTTTTTTCATCACTTCATGTTAATTAATTATTTTCACATAAAACATTAAAATTTATAAAGTAAACTTTGTTCATCATAAAATATAATATCTCTTGTAACATGTGGCCAAATTTTATATCAACAAGTTTGTTAGTTATTTTTCTGTTAATTTTTTAAAAAGATAACCCATTTTTGGCTGGGTGTGCCCCTTAAGGTAGAAGTGGCATTAATCTTTTATCTACATCTCTGCCAAGAGTAATCTGGCGCTCAGGTAGATACCTTGGAAGCCAATATTAGATACTCTTGAGTTTTGGTCACTGTTGGACCACAACTGCAAAGCAGGGGAGGCAATCCGTGACAGGCATCTATCTCTCGTGTTGTGCCCCAGCTCTGGTTGATACTTTGCATCTCTGCCTCCACAGTTCTCCACCAGGAGCTTTTGGTTTTCTTTCGCTTTCCTTCTGGAATCGATAGCATGTCAGTTCTTGAATTATTCATCATTTTATCATCTGTATAATCCTTTCTGTATTATCTGCCTATCTGTCCGCTATTTGTCAGTGTATCTGACTCTTTCTTAGTAATCATCATCATACCTTGTATGTTGTCTACCCATCTATGTGTTATCTACCTGTCTTATTCATGAGCATTCATCTGTGTAATCCCTTTCTATATTGTTTGTTTGCATGTATGTTTTTATCTATCTGTCTGACTCGGTCTTATTCATCATGTTCTATCTAATCCCTTCTAATTAATTCCATCATGAAATGCAGAATTCTTCACGAAGGACAGCTTACAGAACCGTTTGAGATATCAGTACTGGAGTGTGACAGGGATGCCTCTTGTTACCATTTCTCACCTTAAATAGGTTATGTAATGAAAACATCGACATCAGCCAACCGAAATAGAATTTAGTGGACTCTGTCTAAACAGCTTGACCATTTAGATTTGCCGATGATCAGGCTCTTGTCCTTTAACCATGACCAGATGCAAGATTAAATGAGAGGTCACAGAAATCGGGTAGGAAAATACAAAGATAATGAGAATGAATGCAGCAACAGATAACAACATTGCACTTTAAGAAACACCCCTACAAGGTATTTAATGCAGGAGAGTAAATATCAAAATAAAGATACAAAATGCTAGAGAAGCTATCAGTCTATTGGGAAATATGAGGAAATTAAAAAGAAAGAAAGTCAACACACAAATAATCTTCCACTGAAATGTAAAGCCAGTCCTATTGTATGGCTGTGAAACATGGAGAACAAGAAAAAAACAACAGCCGAGAAGTTACAGACTTCCATAAATGGGTCCTTGCGTAGAATAGAAGGATTGAAATGGTATTGCAACTTCACAAATGTGGAACTAATGACAAGAACCAGGCATGAGCCATTGGAACAAGAGATGATAAGAACCAGGCATGAGCCATTGGAACAAGAGATGATAAGAACCAGGCAGGAGCCATTGGAACAAGAGATGAGAAGAAGATACTGAAGATGGATTGGACACACATTGAAGAAACCTGTTGATCGCCAGGTTGTTCTGGCAGGTTGTTCTGGCAGGGTACAAGATGAAGTGGCAGGCTGAACAAAAATAACATTCGGAGAAGAGAGCTGAAAGCAGAAATAAAAATGAGGAAGACATGGAAATACCTTGATCCGATGGAATACGATGACTTGGCTCGAGTTTGTTAAATGAGAGGTCACAGAAATCGGGTAGGAAAATACAAAGATAATGAGAATGAATGCAGCAACAGATAACAGCCTGTGTTCCTTGGGGAACTAAGGAGTAATTAATTACCGTAAGTAATTATTCCCGCTTTGTCTTGTCTGCATATTTGTCTCTTGTCTATCTGTGTACCTGACTCTTATTCACCACAATGCATCTTTGCAGTCCCTTTCTATATTGTCTGCCTATCTGTCTGTTGCCTGTGTATCTGTCTGACTGTCTTATTCCTTTTATTCTTTCTGTGTTGGCACACAATATATATTTAGTATTTTCCATTTATTTCTCCCCCCTCCCTATTTACTTTACCCTCTCTCTGTTTCACGCGTGCATGTACACCTCCCCCTTTGTCCCTAATATTAGGAGATCATTTTCTCAACAAAGGCGGTGGTAGTGTTGGGATGAATATTATCCACTTGATTAAACACGCGCTGACGATAGAGTCTGCAAGTCTGCACCGAATAAACATTTCTTTTATTTTTTACTTTCTTTTTAACCGTCATCTCAGGAATGCAGACAGACACAAAACGTGGCGGGAATAAATAGCAGACACCAAAGCAGTCATAGCGACCCGGACAACCGACTGATTGTTCAATCGTGGGTGAGTGTAAGTCGTGTGTGTAGACAAGGTAAATCAACGGAGGCCCGCTAGGCAAAACAATAAGAGAAAGGAATAGTTTACGACGGTGTATTAATATGGATTCATGTGTATGCAGCCACAAATAGTTCCCGTGGGGTGGGCGGTAGAGGGGATCTGAAGAGACATAGATAGTAACACGTTTTCATTAGGCATCATGTTAGAAGTGAGGTAGTTGTGCTTGGGGCTAACAACCCGATTGTGTAAAACAAATTGATACGATAACAACCGCAACAAGATCACGCGGGCTTTAGCGCAAGCTTCACGCCGGTGGAAAAGGATGTGAGGGGCAGCTGTGGTAGTTGCTGGATGCTCTGTCAAGAACGAAAAACAAATGAAAGTACACACTCCTCCGGACGTGTCGTAATCGCCGAATAATGTCAGATTGTGTGTGGTCCTAACATCCTTACCATGGAAAATAAATTACTTCAAAAATCAACACTGCAACAGAATATAAAGTTCTTTGGTTCAGGCCTCCGGCAAGGCGTTAACGACTGCTGGTCCTAAGTCCTCGAAGGAGCGGGAAAGAAAAGTTAAATAAGGATTGAATAAGATATGTTTATGTAAATAGATCACTTGCATCGCTTGAACAGCGCCATTGAAGGGATATGTTAAGAAATACACATAGATTCGGACATATTGTAAGATGGTCTTGTGGATCAGCCAACCAGCAGCACAGACATATTGTAAGGTCTTGTTGGTCGATCAACCACAGCACAGACATATTGTAAGGTCTTGGTGGTCGATCAACCGCAGCACGGACATACTGTAAAAAGGTCTTGTTGGTCGATCAACCACAGCAGAGACATATTGTACGCGGGGTCATGTCGGTCGGTCCACCACAGCAGGGTAATATAGTACGCGGGGTCATGTCGGTCGGTCCACCACAGCACGCACATAACACATAAAATAGCAGCGACTAGAAATGGTTGGACATCGCAAAAGAAGTTGGTTTCAAGGAGTGGCGGACGTCTTAAATATGCATAACATGACAGCGCCCTAGACCGAGTTAAAGGTAAAGGTAGTCCCATAGCAGCAGCTACTGCCGTAATGGATGAAGTGTTAGAGACTTCACTATTCTAGTTCCAACTTTATGAGGTGGGATCACCAGTTCTGTTCCTCTCTACCTTTGCCTTTTTAAACTCAAGAGCTTAGTCAGGCACCTATTTACAATTGATTAGACTTGAGCGTGACGCTAGGTCCGATCGCGGAACGCGGTAATTTTGCTGCAAGAGGCAGTGACTCTAATGACTCTGCCAGTCGGATGCAGGCCGAACTAGATGCAATGAATTGGTAACCGAATCTCAACCCATCCAAAGCTCTTTTCGCTGCAGAAGAAATAAGTAAAATAAAAAACGTATAAATATATACAGACACTCAGACTAGTAGGCAAATTTAGCTTTTGTATTTTGACAAGTCCAAACATACAAAGGACCGACACTCAAAAAGATATTCATAATCACATTCATTATTTATAGTATTTCCAGAGCACGTGATGTCTAATTTACACATAGACTAATTTTGCTGTTCTGTAGTGTCACGTTAGGACACGTACCGATAGACAGTCGATTAAAAAACTTAAGATTACAGACGTGGTTTGAGGGTGTGAGAATAATGTTCGTATTAATGGACAATGGAAGAACAGAATGGTTTCTCTTATCCAAACGGCAATGAGCTGTGATTACAAAATTGTGGGTTTGAATCGATATCGTAACTTTTGATCTCGTCTCTGCCTCTTTTGGCTCTGTCTATTGATTTTAAGAACGGCGATGGAATAATTGACAAGGCAGTTGACTCTTATCTTCTCGTGGGACGTCGTAATCTGATAGTGCATTGTATTCCTTCATGTTCAGTTCTTGTTTGTCTTCATGTCTGTTTTATACATCTATCTGTCTTTCTAGTGGTACGACAGAATAGCCAGTGTGGAACTCTTGACAAGAACCAGACAAGTGCCAGTGGAAGGATAGAACAAGAGATGAGACGAAGACGCTGGCGATGGATGGGACAGACATTGAGGAAACCTATATAATATATATATATATATATATATATATATATATATATATATATATATATATATATATATATATATATATATATATATATATATATATATATAGAGAGAGAGAGAGAGAGAGAGAGAGAGAGACAGAGAGAGACAGAGAGAGACAGAGAGAGAGACAGAGAGAGACAGAGAGAGCATTACAAGGTAGTCCTTGTTCTGGAATCCCCAGGATAAGAATTAGAGGGTGACTATAAACACGTGGAAAAGAGACCTGCAGACAGACATGAAAGGGGTGGTGAAGACAAAGAAAGACTTTGAGCTGATAGCACGAGACAAGAAGATTTAGCTTGAGTTTGCTCAATGAATATATTTTCACAAATAAGAAAACAAAAATCAGAACAGAATGTTAGACTTGCATGCACGGCTAATTCTCAGCTATTTGAAAATTCTAGTCCCTTCGTTCGTTGTGTGTACACATATTTGTCAAATTGTCTATGTATCTGTTTGGCTTCATAGTTCCTTTTATAAAAGTTTTTACATAAACATGCGGTAATCTCATAAACACCACAAGTACGTAGGTAACAGGCAAAATATGTTTGTCTATGTTACAGATGAACAATACAGACATAATACGGTACGTTGTGGGAAAACCCGATCAGTGTCAATTCCTCTGTAAAAATGAAGTACGCACGATTTGTTGCTTACATCAGTTGTACTGCAGTATTGGTTTAAACAAATAAAGAGGGCAAACCCAAGGCCTGTAAACAGTAAATAAATAAATATTACACACATAAAGGTATGTATCAGGCGCTCGTGAGAAATAAAGAAGTAGAAAACTAGACAACAGAAAAACAACAGAAGTGAGGGGATTACCGGAGAATCGAACCCTCGACCTTGCGAACGGCATCACCGCCTAGCTACGGAAGCGAATCATAATATCCTCCCTGCTAGCTAGACACCACAAAAATAGTTCTTCGTAGACAAGGGTCATTAGCGCGATAATATGTGTGTAATATTCCCCCTCTTTATTTGCTTAAATGTTTATACAATACCAAACCCTACCCTCTGTCCTGTACTGTTCTCATTCTTCTATTATTTACAAGACGCAATATTAAGGTCTTTGTCTTGTCATCTGACCTATAATGTATAATAGGGGGAACAACAGAAGCGATTGCGTCATTAAATAGGCTTGATCGCCTAAGGTACATATCCGGTGTTATGTGTTCCAAATCGCGCTAATGACCCCTGTCTTCGAAGCACTATTTTTGTGGTGTCTAGTTGGCAGGGAGGATAGTGTGATTCGCTTCCGTAACTAGGCGGTGGGGCCGTTCGGAAGGTCCTGAGTTCGAGTCCTGGGTAAGCCACTCACTTCTGTCGCTTTTCTGTTGTCTAGTTTTCTACTTCTTTATTTCTTACGAGTGCCTGACTTATACCTTTATGTGTGTAATATTTATTTATGTGCAGTATTAATTTATTCAGTATGCATGCGCACTTTCTCCCGTAGATTTACTCACAAATCATCATCATCATGAGCAATACTCTTTAGCTTCCCAAGGAGAATATGCCTTTAACAAACATATGTTAAGTTCTCTTGTCCTGTGCTGTCTACTCAATATCTTTTTCCGTTAACCTCTGCCTCTAGTTCTCTTCTCTGTGTGTTTTTCTGGATCCTTCTATTTCTCTTACTTTAGGGGTTCTCGAACAAGGACTGTCTCGTAATGCTATCATCAGGTTTCCTCAGTGTGTGTGTCCCATTCATCGCCAACGCCTTCTTCTCATCAAATGTATAAAGTTATATCGTGTGAAAACTGACGCAAATGTTTCTGTGAAGACATGCTGAAATTATATGTAAAAACATACTGAAATGTTGTGTGAAAACATACAGAAATGTTTGGTTGAAACATGTAGAAATAATCCGTGAAAACATATATAGTGTTTAAACATGTACAAATATTCCGTGAAAACGTAAAGAAATAATGTATGGAAACATAGGAATCTGTTGTTAAAACATGTAGAAATGTTATGTGAAAACATGGAAATATTGTTTGTAAACTTAGAAATATTGAAAACATACAGAAATGCGATGATAACTGTTGATGTCTGTGATGACATAGCATAAACAAGTAAAATCACTTCTACCGAAGCCTTGGAATCCAACATTGTCGAGACCCAGAACAACACAATCGGATTCCGCGGCAATCTGGTCTTGTCGTCCGAGATTGAACATGTCCATGTTCAGGGCTCAGATCAATGCAGTTTAACCACGTGACTCTTTATTGGCTGCCTTCTGGCAGATGTCACGTGAGACTACGATAATGACCGGATTTAATTATTGTTTTTTTTCTTCCTGCCCCTTCTGTTGTCTTCAACGCCAGGACATTTTCATCCACTCGTTACCCTTTATCTGCCCAAGAAGCATAGTTTGGTAAAGATAGTCCAATATCAGATACGGCCGTAGGGGAGTGAGAGTGTTAGAGACTTCACTATACTAGGTCCAGCATCAAGAGGTGGTGTGACCAGTTATCTTCCTCGCTGCCTTTTCCTTCCCTAACTCAAGAGCATATGGCCGTCACTAGTACCATTTTCTGAAAAACTCTACGGAGATACACATAGCCTGAAGCTGACACTGCTTCTTTGAAAATATTCAAGTAGACGCCTCTGAGTGTAGGAAGAAGTAGAGCATAGTCAGGTAACTGATAGCTGGATAGACTGAAGAGTGCCGCCACTGTATTTCGAAGCGGATACTTTTTGTGGCGAGAAGTCAGTGCTGTAACCACTCTGCCAAACACATGTGAAGTCCTCCTGGGCTGTGTCGTCCGATCAAGATCTTTTCCTGTCTTCTTCACCACTTTCATTTATGTCTGCACTTCTCTTCAAGTATGTGTTATCTTCGTGTCCCTGTGGTACCACGAGGATTTCACAACAAAGACTGCCTTGTAGAACATATTTTGGTTTTGTTTTGTTTTTTTAAATACCCGGGCATTGATGTTGTGGTCGAGGTTGTAGTTACTATTTTTTTAAATTTATTGTTTCTTGTTACTGCCTTAGGGTTATCGTCTAAAGATAGTGATGAGAATGCGCAAAAGAAAAAACAAATTTGGAAAGTTAAGGTAGCAAAACGTAAAAAAAATAAATGTGTCCAAATACCAACTTACAACTAGTCAGCTATCAGGTTTTATGGCCGGGCATCTCATGTGAGACACGGACTGCCTTGTATTGATTCCTGCTCCACGAACCAGGCAAGAGATGCCGAGAAAGATCTTGAAAACTAGCGGAGGAGGCAACACAGATGTGATGTTAGGACAGAATTGTATGAATCATGTAGACATGTAGACATGTAGACATGTAGACACGTAGACATGTAGACATGTCTAATTAACTCATTGTGTCCCAGGTGTCTGTACAGTTTGTCTTGCATGATGAGATTGCCAGTCTCATCCATAGCCCCACATTAGTAGCCTTGTGTGACATGCCTGAGTGTGTAGCAGTTCTGTTCTTTCGTTGTCTCTTCTTTTCCTCTTTAGAAACCCCCGGAACTACAATGATATATATATATATAGAGAGAGAGAGATAGAGAGAGTGTGTGTGTAAACCCATTATCATTATTACCTCCGTTCTCGCTCCTTACCAAGCATACAACCACTACACGGTACATGTTTCCCCACGAGGAAGCCGATGCCAAAACACAACCTCTTGCAGCCGTGGTGTCTGTAGCAACTTATGTCACATGATGAGGCTGCCAGCCCTATACCACAACCTTATATTAGTCCCATTTCCCCTGTTACAACATGCCTGTTGAAGATGTTGTAGGTCTTAGTTCTAGCATATAAGTTTGTTTGATTTCGTGTCAAGTGCAGACATAAGGAACCTGACTTAACTAGGCGGGCGTACCAGGTGGCCTTTGGAAGACAAATATACGCTGTCAAGGCACGCCACGCGGCTCGTGTCGTAAAGGGGGGTACGTTGACGTAAAGGGAGAAAAATGTACAACGGAAAACCATTAATGAGATCAGAAAGAGACACTTCAATTTCCTTAAGCGCGTTTTGAAATTTAAAAAAAAAAAAAGAATGTAGCAAAATGTAGAAGTAGATAAAACTAGTGACCGGAAAGACTGTGGACGACAAAGAGGAACACTTATCGCTCTGATGGCGTGGCTTGAGAGATAGAGAGCCAACAGAAATGATTATGAACATTTGGAGAGCTGTGTTTGTGAAGAAACATCTTCGCCTACACCAGTTGCCACGGGTGGTGGTGATGATGATGATGAGGAGGAGGAGACAGTATAAAAGAATGCAGGGGAAACGCCAACACAGCGGAATTACTGCAACACAAATGTAATAGCTCCTTATAGGGAAACATGTGCCACAGATTCCGATTGGGAGACTCCACTTGAGAAAAGTGTAGAAAAAAAAGAGAGAGAGAGAATAGAAAGAGAAGTGACATTGAGAAGAACTTAGAATGACGTATGACATCAAGCTCCACCAATCAGGACAGAAATTACAGGAATGTGGCCAGCGCTTAATAGGTCTTCTGTCTCAGCGGGGAGGTGAATTATCATGTGATCAGTGTGAGGAATGAATGCACGAGACAAGGCAGCGGAAGGTTACAGGGGAAAATTTGACTGTTTTATTTTTATTTGTTCTGTCAGGTTGCAATATTCATATCTCAATAATTTTTCTTTCCGTCCCTTATGGAGCATGGAGCCACCACTGAAAATGGCCCCTTTATTAGAGTCTTGCATCATCCATTCGTGTACTGTTGCTGTGACAGCTTCTGGAGTAGTTTATTTTACATGCTGAGGTTTCCAGCTCTACGCACAAACTCTTATTAGTCGTCTCTTACGACATGCTTGATGGAATATTAGTCCGATTCTTTCTTTGTCTTTTCAGACACCCCCGGGAACTGAAATGGGCTTGTGTCATTATAATATTTCATTTAATTATCGTTTCTGTTGTCGTTATTATTATTATCATCATCATCATCATCGTCATCTGTGAAGAAATAAAAGTAGTAACAGCAAAAAACTACAAAGAAAAACGGCATAGACAACACTTAGAGTCAACATAGCGGTCCCTGCCAAGACGAGATCAATGGATGATGTTCAAACTGGTAATCTTCAGACTCCGCACAGACCACAACAGACTGAGATACCATCTATTTAACAGGGAACTACTGATGAGTGTAACTGTGGCACTGATAAAATGACAGCTGAATATCTGCTGCAGAAGTGCCCAACATATGAAGAACCAGAGAAAGTAGATATGGCCATCACCAGCACCACTACTGGACAAACTCTATGGAGATAACAACAACCTCAGGCTGACCACAACTTTCTTTAAACTTATTCAAGTTGACATTTGTAAATGTACGAAAAAGAAAGAAATAAGAAGAAGAAAAGAAAGAAGAAGAAGGAAGAAAGAAAACTGGCATATTCTAATAACATCTGTTTCAAGAAATTAAGATTCGGAAAGAGGGCGTGTCTATATGGGCAAGACAAGCGCGCAGTAGAACATGACCTCCAAAAATATAACCTCCCTGAGTAGCAGGTTGACAGCATTTCTTCACTGGTTACTTTGAGAGAGATACCGAATGGCGATGAGAGAAGCCTTAGACAGAGACCATCAACTTTGTAAGAGGAATAGATGTGGTTAAATGAGAGAAACCTGAGACAGACAACCAGTTTAATAGGAGGGATAAATGTGGTTATATGAGAGTGATGAGAGAAACCTGACAACCAGTTTAATAGGAGGAATAGATGTGGTTATATGAGAGTGATGAGAGAAACCTGACAACCAGTTTAATAGGAGGGATAGATGTGGTTATATGAGAGTGATGAGAGAAACCTGAGACAGACAACCAGTTTAATAGGAGGGATAAATGTGGTTATATGAGAGTGATGAGAGAAACCTGACAACCAGTTTAATAGGAGGGATAGATGTGGTTATATGAGAGTGATGAGAGAAACCTGAGAACCAGTTTAATAGGAGGAATAGATGTGGTTATATGAGAGTGATGAGAGAAACCTGAGACAGACAACCAGTTTAATGGGAGGGATAAATGTGGTTATATGAGAGTGATGAGAGAAACCTGACAACCAGTTTAATAGGAGGAATAGATGTGGTTATATGAGAGTGATGAGAGAAACCTGACAACCAGTTTAATAGGAGGGATAGATGTGGTTATATGAGAGTGATGAGAGAAACCTGACAACCAGTTTAATAGGAGGAATAGATGTGGTTATATGAGAGTGATGAGAGAAACCTGAGACAGACAACCAGTTTAATAGAAGGAATAGATGTGGTTAAATGAGAGCTAGAAGAGAGACCTAAGATGGACAGCCAATTTTATGAGAGAAATAGCCGTGGTTATATCAGAGCGAACAACGAAGAAAAAGAAGTACTATTTATAGTTGGGTGGCTATTGTCCTCTCTGCCCTGACGTTGTCCCTGCTGATGATTGTTTGGATGAAAAAATTGAAGAACTGGGAAACAGCAGGTGAAAAATAAAATGATGTAGACAACCAGGGATAGAATTAACAGAGAAAGAATGAAAAATTGAATACAAAGTGAGAAGAAAGGATGAGGGAAAGTTAGCGAATGACGCACAGTTTGTTTTTTTAATTATCTGCCCTTGTTTATTGTACCACAGAAAAGAAGAAATATTTTTCTCGGTGTATTATCTGCGGCTGTTTATTATTTCAACATGCTATAAATAATTTATAATATTTTGAGTCTTGGCATAATCTTTTCTTTTCTTGTTTTTTTTTTTTGACGTTTGTGTTGAGCTAAACTAATGTAACTGTAAATTCCTTGCATGACATGGCGAGCACTCAGAAACTGCGAAACACAAATTTGCTGAGCAAAATTTTCAAAAAAAAAACAAAAAACATCACTCAATAATATTAACAAACCGCACAGTACTAATTTCTCCATTACCCGTTCATATTTATTAAGTGCACAGATAGCACTATCTTCCCTCGGTTTGTTATTTGAAGAACTTGTGCACATCAGCTATTATAATTCTGTCTTTCTTATTTTTTCTTGAAAACATCAAGCATTTTACCTGAAGAATAGCACATCATTTCACAGCAGTATAGCTTCTTAATGACCCGGATATGTTTCCCATTTTCTCGTATGGAACCACGTGAGAGCCCATGATTGGTGGTTGAAATGTCTTTTCTTTTGTTTTTGTTTTTTTTAAATTTCCCGAACTCGTGTAGAGAGAACAAACGTGTTCAACTTCTACTGACGTCACAACACAAAAACTCGTAACTATTTTGCCAGTTATCATTAGAGGCTTTTTCATAAACATTTTTACATGTTATTTCTAAGCAATTTGTGTTATTTAGAAAAAACGCGTTATTGTAAGACCAGGTAAGATTATTTTACAAGCGGCTTGTTTTGCGCGATCATTTGTATTTCCATTATCAAGTTGTTGTTGTTGTTGTAACTACTTAGTTCCCTGAATAATCATTCTGCATTATGGCATTACTTCCTGCAATTTGTCCCTAGAGCTTGTTTATTCGTTTCTTGGAATTTTGTAAATTTACCTTTGTTTTTTTTTAAATTCATGTACCTTATGTCTTGTCTCTTAAATTTTTTTTTATTCATTTACCTTCTGTTTTGCCTTTTTTAATTTGCTGCCTGTCTTACTTCTTTGTTTCTTGCAATTTATTTAATTACCTTCTATCTCGTCTCTTTGTTTCTTGCAATTTATTTAATTACCTTCTATCTCGTCTCTTTGTTTCTTGCAATTTATTTAATTACCTTCTATCTCGTCTCTTTGTTTCTTTTACTTTATTATTCAGTTACCTTTTGTCTTTGGTTCTTGGAATGTTTTTAATTGCCGTCTGTCTGCTCTCAATGTTTCTTTGAATGTATCAATTTAACCCCTGTCTTGTCTCCTGGTTTCTTGAAATGTATTCATTCAGTTTATGGCTTGATTCTGTGTTTCGCGTTCACGAATTTTATGTCATTTTTTGGTTATTGATTTCAATAGACAAAAGTTCATCTTTGCCGTTTTGGTTATGGTCGACAGTTGTGCACC
The DNA here is from genome assembly GCA_024509875.1 of Oreohelix idahoensis. Taxonomy (NCBI): domain Eukaryota; kingdom Metazoa; phylum Mollusca; class Gastropoda; order Stylommatophora; family Oreohelicidae; genus Oreohelix; species Oreohelix idahoensis. The sequence continues at coordinate 121,999 of JAMPIV010009778.1, forward strand.
AATGGAACTGGAAACCGTGGGGTCCGTTTTTGACATCTTTGGTCAGCGGATAACAGACTTGGAAAGGACGGTATTTGACATTAATGTGCTTATATTATCTCGCAGAATTTGATATGGGGGTATGGGATGCGAGAGGTGCAGAAAATCGAAGAGATGGTTGTGTAGCACTTGTCCAAACTTGTTCTGAGGTTAATGTTAAATGTACCTGCCATGTTTGGCTACATGTTCAGTCGTACCTGCCATGTTTGGTTACATGTTCAGTCGTACCTGCCATGTTTGGTTACATGTTCAGTCGCACCTGCCATGTTTGGTTACATGTTCAGTCGTACCTGCCATGTTTGGTTACATGTTCAGTCGTACCTGCCATGTTTGGTTACATGTTCAGTCGTACCTGCCATGTTTGGTTACATGTTCAGTCGTACCTGCCATGTTTGGTTACATGTTCAGTCGTACCTGCCATGTTTGGTTACATGTTCAGTCGTACCTGCCATATTTGGTTACATTTTCAGTCGTACCTGCCATGTTTGGTTACATGTTCAGTCGTACCTGCCATGTTTGGTTACATGTTCAGTCGTACCTGCCATGTTTGGTTACATGTTCAGTCGTACCTGCCATGTTTGGTTACATGTTCAGTCGTACCTGCCATGTTTGGTTACATGTTCAGTCGTACCTGCCATGTTTGGTTACATGTTCAGTCGTACCTGCCATGTTTGGTTACATGTTCAGTCGTACCTGCCATGTTTGATTACATGTTCAGTCGTACCTGCCATGTTTGGTTACATGTTCAGTCGTACCTGCCATGTTTGGTTACATGTTCAGTCGTACCTGCCATGTTTGGTTACATGTTCAGTCGTACCTGCCATGTTTGGTTACATGTTCAGTCGTACCTGCCATGTTTGGTTACATGTTCAGTCGTACCTGCCATGTTTGGTTACATGTTCAGTCGTACCTGCCATGTTTGGTTACATGTTCAGTCGTACCTGCCATGTTTGGTTACATGTTCAGTCGTACCTGACATGTTCGGTTACATGTTCAGTCGTACCTGCCATGTTTGATTACATGTTCAGTCATACCTGCTGTCGTAGATTTTTGATAGGGGGATTAAGACGTGGGTTGGTCCCTTCTGAATAGATTAGAATAAGTGATAGCCACAGTGAGAGGTAGTAATAGAAATAGATTTCCACGAGTGAGATGGTAGAAATTTATAGAGGTTGTCCCGGAAATCGAGAATCTCTCTCTCTATCCGCCTATCTTCTACAACAGATCTGGAGGAGTCAGACAGTCTATAAAAAAAAATATATATATATATATACTAATATATATTTATCCACTCACGTGCACGCACATACAAGTGACGACAGTTAGACACACAGACGTGGGAAAACTATAACAAATGATTATATAGATATTATGGGAACGAACTGACCACCACACTGAAATAAATGTAGGTATAGTTTAATTATCCTAGTAAACTTACATCACAACATATAAAATACATCAAAAGCATATACACATAATCATAAAAAATCAAGGAATGCTACAATAGTGATAGACCCGTTTGTATGATCCTTCCCCTTGATATATAGCTCACAGTCCCGTTAGAAGAAAGTGATAACCCCAAAGAGTCACAGATACATATAATTGAGTCTATGGTTTCCCCCTTTTAAGGTATGGACAGACTTGATACTCTGCTTTATTCTAAGGGAAAATATAGTTAGCAATAACTTGCATAAAGAAAGTTACAACGTGGGTGACTCAAACAAAGAACATCCTTCAGTCTACTTTCACTCGGTTCTTTCATCAGGGCCCTGACTCACACAACCTTACCTAAACTCGTGCTGTTGTTCGCCGTCTGGCGCAAACTTCGGGACACTCACACACTTTTTATCTGTTTCTGTCGTTTAATGAAGCGGATCCCAGCTCTGCAGATTTGTTTGTTGGTTTCATCAAAATGGATCCGGGGAGCGTCTGCTTCATGCGATAGTTATTTCAGACTAAAGTTAGTGTCACTTGACTCACGAGGTAAGAATTAGGCTTAAACGGGCACACAGTGTCAGAACACGAGGTTTCACTTAATTAGGGGGATGACCGGTGGACAACTTCTCTCAACAGATAATCTAGGTTCACCACACACTTTGTCAACAATGTCGGAAAGTTAATGTTTTAGATTTATGTAATATTCTCGCCACAAAGTAGCCTCAAGACAGAGTTCGAGGAGAATATGTTCTGGCCCAAAGGCCCAGTATAAGCATTTATTCTTTTTAAAAAACCTGTTAGTGGGATTGGTATTCTGTCTATCTCTGAAGGCACACGCACTGTCAGACAGGTGGTACTTGAAAACCCACGTGGGTAAAGATCTCAAATGTTTATGTTTCTCACAGGTATGTCTCTGTACTAAACGCCGGCAAAATTTGGGTTACCCCAGTATTCACTGAATAAAGAAAAACATATGGAATATTTTACATATTATGTACTCAATATAACTTACGTTTTGAACTGCAAGCATAAAGCTTGACTTGACGTTTAAACTTCCCGTGAAATAAGTTATACATATAAAAATCCATCACCATGAATTAGGAATACATACGTATTCCGTCAACACTCATGAGGTGTCGTAGATTTTCGATAGGAGAATTAAGACTAGGTTTGGTCCCTTCTGAATAGGTTTGAATAGGTGATAGACTCAGTGAGAGTTAGTGAAAGGTAATAGAATTTCCACACACGTGAGATGATAGATTTGATATAGTGGCTGTCTCTGAAAGCGAAAAGGATTCTTCTCTCTCTCACCTATCTTCTACAACAGTTGTTACAGCGTCAGACAGACTACACCAATATACATATTACGTATATTTCTATCACTCACAGGCACGCACATACACGTGACGACAGGTAAACACACAGACGTGGGAAAACTATAACAATGATATATATATTATCTAGAACGAGCTGACCAAACACGATTATTAAGTTCAAGAGCGATTTTAATATCAGGAAAAATCGGCTCACAACATCAAAGAAAGTACATCAAGGAAAATACATATACACATAGTCATAAAAATTCAAGGAAATGTTGCAAGGATGATAGCCCCGTTATAGTGTTAACTCTAGGTTTAGCCCGGCCCCGTTAAGAGAACAGATGATGGCGCCCGAGTCACAGATACATAGGGTTTGAGTCTAAGAGTTTTCTTTGTTTTATCTCGTAATTATATGCACAGAGTTTGAAAAAAATCTGATTTAACCTAAGACAAAAACACAAGAACTCTAGCCTTAGCAACAAATTATGCAGATTGAAAAAAACAAATAGGACAGCAACAGGGTGTCAAAGATATAATAGTGAAAATATCACTCAACCCAGCGTACACTCATTCATTCCGCCATGGCCTCTCATACAGGTACTCACGACTTTGCTCGCTGCCTCTTGGAACACACTGATTTTAGATTTTCACACAGACTCAAAAAAATGCAGTCTTCTGCCAAGAAGTCCCCAGTTCCAAAAGACGTATTTAACTTGGAGTCTCCGGGAACGACTACTTGGGTGTGCAAATTTGTTCAAATGTCTGATTAAGTCACCTAAAATTATTCCAGGCGCGGGAGTTAGCAGCGCACAGTGTCAATAGCGTAGGTTTCTAGAAATGATGAATGTCAGGTCGGTGCCTTCCCTCAGTATAGGATTCACTTTAGTCACACCACAGATTTGTCCACAAAAAAAAAATATATATATATATAGTCGGGAAATGTTAGTTAATACTTGAAGTATTTCGCGCCACCAGGCAGAAAAATTACGTAGAGTTTTTCTAGAAGAAATTAAGATCTGGCTCCAAGGTCCAGTATTTATCATTACAGTCTTTGAAAACCCGTTATTGGGATACAGTATTTCTGGCTAACTCGGGTTGCATATGCACTGTTTAGACCAGTGGTACTTAAGAAACCCACGTGGTTCAAAATAAGGACTGTCTACTTCTTCACAAGTATGGAAACTACTACTAGGTGCTGGTAAAGTTAGGGTCACCCCAAAACTTTCACTGTGGAGAGGAAAAATAACACATATAATATAATAAACAGAATCTGTACTGGTTATAACTTACATTTAAACTTGCAAGCAGAGAGCTTTGCTTATCATTTAAACTTCCCGTGACGTAAGTTATATATAAAAATCAGCAATCCTCATGAATTAGGAACACGTGCGTATTCCGTCACCATTCATGAGGCTCGATTCTAGAGTTTATACGTTAGTTTAGAAAAATACACTCGACTGAGTATTAGCGGTTAAATTAAATTCATAAATAGCTACAATTGCCGTTATAAGCTAGAAATTTTAATTTTATTCTGCTTTCCACTGAATGCTTCCCTAGAAAAATATAATAGCCTACCACTTTATTTCTCTTCTGCGCTAAAGAAATAGATTAAAATGAATTAAGCGATTTAACACTTTAACACTCACAAAATCTATATATCTATCATATTAATTACCTCAACCACAGAATTACAGGTAGTCGCACAACTTAAGAATAAAAATGCTGAAAATATTTCTGGAAGTCTAGAAGTTCGACAAATTGCCGAAACAAACTGAGATCTTCGCTAACAGCTATTCTGTTTACGAGCAACCTATCTACTGTGCGTCTATGAGCGAGAATGAAATTAAAGTTTCAAACTAGGCCAATATCTTTAAAATCGGACACCGGATCCTAATCTTATTTCGCCAAGCGAAATAGTCTCCCCCGTCCGTATAACACCTTCGTCCGCTTATCGCGTGACGTAACAGCCATCAGTGGCCGAGGGCTTGCATGAGTTGCAAATCTCAGACCACCGTCTGCAGTGCGGAGTGGATTTTCACGCTAAGCCGGGTTTTTTCCTGACGAAAAACCTCATGCGTTTACTGAAATGCAGACTCTCTGTCTACTTTCCATGTCCCTCGGGTGAATTTTCACGCCCCAGGCCAGAGACCCTCAGACGAATGTCTAGCGAATGCTGTAAATTCACACCTATCATCCGACCAGCGCGACTGACATGTACGCAATACCACCCAGGTGCGATTCTCAGTTTTAGAGAAAGGAAAACAGGTAAAGTTTGCGAATTATATGAAAATAATATTCGCAAAACGAATGGATGAAAAATATACAGGAAAAAAAGAAATACAGAGATAATAAAAGAGAGAATTCGGGTGAAAGAATAGGAAGAAGATGTAGGAAATTAAATGAATATAAACCCTACGTGACAGAGCCTCCCCCCTTTAAGATATGGAAGCACTCCATGTCTACGTTATGGAGTTTAATTTCCTATAACCGTAGCTTCGGGGTGTCTGTCCTCTTCCCTCTCCTCTTCCCCCTCCATCTCTGTCCAATTCCTACTCAAGTCCACTCCTCAAAGTTTCCTTCCCCTGGAATGTCTCATATGCGCGCTTGAAAGAGCGTCGCCGCTTCTGACATTTTTGAAAGATTTCCTGTGATAGCGGTGGAATATCCCTGCCACTATCGTCATCTTCGTCAGTTTTGGCGATCGTCAGGAGATGGTCGGAGGTTGGCACTGGTTTTTCCAAGTATCTCTTTAAGAGATTTAAATGGAAAACCTTCTCCTTTCCTTCATTAGAGATCTGGTAGTTAGCCTTAGAAATCTTTTTCAGGACGGTAAACGGCCCTTGGCATCCGATCTTCAGTTGGTTGTTCTCGGTAGGGAGCAACACCAAAACTTTCTCTCCTGCTTCCAGTTCTCTCTCTTCCGCGACTTTCCTGTATCGGTTAGCGTGCTTGGTGCGTGCTCGCTTAAAGTTAGTCGTTGCTAGGTCCCACCCTAGTTTCAACCGTTCCTTTAAAACCGACACATATTTACTGGCTGAGACAACTGTCTCATCAGCCTTCTCGTCTGTCAGAGACTGAAGTAAGGCTTCAAGCGGGCCCTTAATGGGTCTGCCGAATAAGAGTGTAGCTGGCGGAAATCCTGTGGAAGTATGAGGAGATTCTCTGTAGCCAAATAATGCTGCAGGAATACAGAGATCCCAATCTTCAGGTTTCACTTGTGCCAGCTTACTTAGCATCATGGTGAGGTTTCCATTAGCACGTTCCACGAGCCCATTTCCGGCCGGAGTATATGGCTTAGTGTGGATGTGCTGGGTCCTCAAGATCTTAAGATCTCATCCATCAACAGGTTTCGGTATGGAGATCCATTATCCGTCAACACTTGCTGAGGGAATCCCAACCGAGTGAAAATCTGCACGAGGGCTTCTGCGACATGCTTGGCATCTGCGCATGTTAGCGGGATAGCTTCTGCCCATAAAGTGCATGTATCGACTAAGGTCAGGATGAACCTGTTCCTTCTTTTAGTCCTTTCGAAAGGCCCTAAAATGTCGATCACAACCCGTTCGAATGGTGTTCCCATTATTGGCATTTCACCCATGTGGACTGGGGGTGTCCGTTGCTTGGGTGGTACCCGTTGGCACTGGGCACAGGATTTGACGTACCTGATAATATCAGTGTTTACTCCTGGCCACCAATAATGAGTGGTTATACGTTGGTTTGTGGCGTTCTGTCCCATGTGTCCGCTGAAGGGAAGAGAGTGCCCCATTTCTAGGATTTGGCTTCTGTACTGTTTCGGTACTAGGAGCTGGTTGTAACCTTGGTCAGGCTTGCCCGTTCTCCGATAAAGTACGCCATCCTCAGAAAAAATGTCCCCGTGCTGTTTGGGTTCCTTCGCCATGGGCAGTTTCCTAAAGCAGGGTGCCAAAGTAGGATCCTTTTGTTGCGCTTCTTTAAGTTCCATAGGTAACAAATTAGGCGCAGGCTCCCGTTCCTTCTTGGTTTGCCCTCTTGTAGTTACTGCTGCCACAATCGGCTCTTCCGGTTTCCCAATAGACACGTATCTACCTCCAAGTATGACTGGGTAGATGGGATCATCCATAACAGCTGCTTTGATCACACCTCTGACAAAGTCAGAGTGTATCTCCACCAATGCGATGGGAAGCGCTGTAGGTGCATCACTCTTACGAACTCCACAAAGTTTGACGGTCTCTCCTGTCTCTTGACCGGGTTTAACCAGCTTTCTGGCAACAATGCAATCATAAGAAAGCCCCGTGTCAAATAAGCAAGAAGTTTGAGAACCGTTCAAAGTAACAGTACCTCGCGTTGAGGGTCTATCCCCAACAGGTTGGGAATCACTGTCAATAATTCCGCCTTGCGAGACTGTCAATAAGCATCCGATGCGTTTCGGCTCGGTCTGATCATATGTCCCGTGCTCAGGGGTTCTCCCTTTGCCACCTTGTCCTTTCTGGCTGCGCTGCCATGTAGGGCGGTCGGGTTGATCAGGCTGTTTGGGGTGGTTGGTGTACTTGTTTTTGTAGAACTTGGATTTTTCAGGAGGGGGGTTTTGAGGTCCAGTTTCTCTGTGGTTATTTTGGTTAGAAGCCTGAGAAGATTGCTCTAGGTTATGTTTTCGAAAATGCTCCTCTGTCGGTTTCCGCTTTGTGGCCGGTAGTTCAGCCAGCGCATTGTGATAACGCTCAGACTTTTCCAAAATGTCTTCAAGTTTTTCTGCCCCCTGCTCAGCGAGAAATCTCCGGGTATCAGCAGACAAAGTGTTCTTTATTTGTTCAGTTAGAACAAGTTCCTCAAGACCTTCATAGGTAGAGGGGAGCTGCGAAAGCTCAAGGCACTTTGTTAGATATCCCTTAAGACGAGATGAGAACTGGTGAAAAGTTTCAGAATTCTCCTTCCTGCTGTTGCGAAACAGTTGCAGAAATTTGCGCGCGTTCATTTCAAAGCGCTCCAGTAACGCTTTCTTCAACAGATCATAGTTTTCTTGTTGGCTGCTTTCCAGTTTGGCGTAAACATCATACGCAGAACTTTTCAAAGCCTGGGAAAGCTTCATGTTCCAACGCGACCTCTCTAAACCGTACAGAGTTGCAATTTTCTCAAATTTTTCTAGCCAAGTGTCAATCTTCTAATTTGGACAAGGGAAAGATTCTAGCGGAAAAGACATAGCACTGAGGTGAAGAGATTGAGTATTAGAAGGATCAGTTAAGGAAGAATGAGGAGAAGACTCTCCATTGCTGGAGGTAGAGGCAGCACCACGGCTTTGGAACTCTAGAGTCTTAAGCGCCAGCTCATGCTGTCGTCGTTGCTCATTTTCTCTTTCCTCATGCTGTCTCTCCTCCCTCTCCTTCTCATGCTGTCTCTCCTCCCTCTCCTTCTCATGCTGTCTCTCCTTCTCTTTTTCTCTCTCCCTGCGGATTTCCATTTCTTCCTCAATCTTCTTCTGCTGTAATAGACGGTCTGCTTCTTCTTTCCTCTCCGCATCATATCTCTCAAGTTCGTCCCTGACAAAAGCTTTCGCTTCGTCTCCGTCCAAACCTTCTTGTCTCGCTTCGTCCCTGAGAAGCTGTCTAAGCTTTGCTCTCTCGGCCATATTAGGTCAGTGACTGAGACTAGTGGAGAAAGAAAATAGGAAAAAGGATACACTGGTTCCTACCACTTACGAGAAAAAAAAATTACCAAAAATCAAAAGATGATATATTTAACCCTGGGATACCTCCTCCAAAGTAAAATCTAACTATCGCTGCTATTATCGGCAATAAAGCACTTAATGCAAAACACGACTACGCCAACTAAATGGTAGTTAAGATTACAACTGAAAAATAAGTTGCTACAGTGGAAAAGCAAAAGAATATTGCAAAAATTAAAGAGAAAAATAATCCCTTAATTTTTAAAAATCCACTATAAGTTCGCCCCTGAAGTCAGATCGGGTAAGGGAGGGAATTAATCTGGACAAAAAGTCCGAAACACACTCCTTAACTTAGTTCAAACGCCGTTCTGCCTCAGTACCCAGTGAATGTTATACACTCACCACTTTACCAGCATTTAGTATTACAATCAGCAGTTAACATATATCCCGACAAAATCAACCTGTAACCAAAATGTATATTATTTAAAGATGCTGTGGAAAAAAAAAACTTATTAGTTTGTGTGGTCAGCACGCCCGTAAACAGATCGCTAGTCTAGGGGATAATTATTTTTGAAAGATACACAGTCACAAGACATCACACTCTTACTCTATATCACAATACAGAATCTTAAGTTCAAAATCCAGATAGACGAGTCCACATTTGTCGTACTCGTCTTCCTATTCTAAGTTCAAAAATCCTACGGACGAGAACCCATTTGTCGTATCGCCTTAGGATTTTGGGTTCAGTTCCCGGTAACGAGCGACCATTTGTCGTAGATTTTCGATAGGAGAATTAAGACTAGGTTTGGTCCCTTCTGAATAGGTTTGAATAGGTGATAGACTCAGTGAGAGTTAGTGAAAGGTAATAGAATTTCCACACACGTGAGATGATAGATTTTGATATAGTGGCTGTCTCTGAAAGCGAAAAGGATTCTTCTCTCTCTCACCTATCTTCTACAACAGTTGTTACAGCGTCAGACAGACTACACCAATATACATATTACGTATATTTCTATCACTCACAGGCACGCACATACACGTGACGACAGGTAAACACACAGACGTGGGAAAACTATAACAATGATATATATATATTATCTAGAACGAGCTGACCAAACACGATTATTAAGTTCAAGAGCGATTTTAATATCAGGAAAAATCGGCTCACAACATCAAAGAAAGTACATCAAGGAAAATACATATACACATAGTCATAAAAATTCAAGGAAATGTTGCAAGGATGATAGCCCCGTTATAGTGTTAACTCTAGGTTTAGCCCGGCCCCGTTAAGAGAACAGATGATGGCGCCCGAGTCACAGATACATAGGGTTTGAGTCTAAGAGTTTTTTCTTTGTTTTATCTCGTAATTATATGCACAGAGTTTGAAAAAAAATCTGATTTAACCTAAGACAAAAACACAAGAACTCTAGCCTTAGCAACAAATTATGCAGATTGAAAAAAACAAATAGGACAGCAACAGGGTGTCAAAGATATAATAGTGAAAATATCACTCAACCCAGCGTACACTCATTCATTCCGCCATGGCCTCTCATACAGGTACTCACGACTTTGCTCGCTGCCTCTTGGAACACACTGATTTTAGATTTTCACACAGACTCAAAAAAATGCAGTCTTCTGCCAAGAAGTCCCCAGTTCCAAAAGACGTATTTAACTCGGAGTCTCCGGGAACGACTACTTGGGTGTGCAAATTTGTTCAAATGTCTGATTAAGTCACCTAAAATTATTCCAGGCGCGGGAGTTAGCAGAGCACAGTGTCAATAGCGTAGGTTTCTAGAAATGATGAATGTCAGGTCGGTGCCTTCCCTCAGTATAGGATTCACTTTAGTCACACCACAGATTTGTCCACACAAAAAAAAATATATATATATATATAGTCGGGAAATGTTAGTTAATACTTGAAGTATTTCGCGCCACCAGGCAGAAAAATTACGTAGAGTTTTTCTAGAAGAAATTAAGATCTGGCTCCAAGGTCCAGTATTTATCATTACAGTCTTTGAAAACCCGTTATTGGGATACAGTATTTCTGGCTAACTCGGGTTGCATATGCACTGTTTAGACCAGTGGTACTTAAGAAACCCACGTGGTTCAAAATAAGGACTGTCTATTTCTTCACAAGTATGGAAACTACTACTAGGAGCTGGTAAAGTTAGGGTCACCCCAAAACTTTCACTGTGGAGAGGAAAAATAACACATATAATATAATAAACAGAATCTGTACTGGTTATAACTTACATTTAAACTTACAAGCAGAGAGCTTTGCTTATCATTTAAACTTCCCGTGACGTAAGTTATATATAAAAATCAGCAATCCTCATGAATTAGGAACACGTGCGTATTCCGTCACCATTCATGAGGCTCGATTCTAGAGTTTATACGTTAGTTTAGAAAAATACACTCGACTGAGTATTAGCGGTTAAATTAAATTCATAAATAGCTACAATTGCCGTTATAAGCTAGAAATTTTAATTTTATTCTGCTTTCCACTGAATGCTTCCCTAGAAAATATAATAGCCTACCACTTTATTTCTCTTCTGCGCTAAAGAAATAGATTAAAATGAATTAAGCGATTTAACACTTTAACACTCACAAAATCTATATATCTATCATATTAATTACCTCAACCACAGAATTACAGGTAGTCGCACAACTTAAGAATAAAAATGCTGAAAATATTTCTGGAAGTCTAGAAGTTCGACAAATTGCCGAAACAAACTGAGATCTTCGCTAACAGCTATTCTGTTTACGAGCAACCTATCTACTGTGCGTCTATGAGCGAGAATGAAATTAAAGTTTCAAACTAGGCCAATATCTTTAAAATCGGACACCGGATCCTAATCTTATTTCGCCAAGCGAAATAGTCTCCCCCGTCCGTATAACACCTTCGTCCGCTTATCGCGTGACGTAACAGCCATCAGTGGCCGAGGGCTTGCATGAGTTGCAAATCTCAGACCACCGTCTGCAGTGCGGAGTGGATTTCACGCTAAGCCGGGTTTTTCCTGACGAAAAACCTCATGCGTTTACTGAAATGCAGACTCTCTGTCTACTTTCCATGTCCCTCGGGTGAATTTTCACGCCCCAGGCCAGAGACCCTCAGACGAATGTCTAGCGAATGCTGTAAATTCACGCCTATCATCCGACCAGCGCGACTGACATGTACGCAATACCACCCAGGTGCGATTCTCAGTTTTAGAGAAAGGAAAACAGGTAAAGTTTGCGAATTATATGAAAATAATATTCGCAAAACGAATGGATGAAAAATATACAGGAAAAAAAGAAATACAGAGATAATAAAAGAGAGAATTCGGGTGAAAGAATAGGAAGAAGATTTAGAATCATACGCTGATATATTTATTGAAGTCTAGAAGTTCGACAAAGTGTCGAAACAAACTGA
>JAMPIV010009779.1:0-115000 GCA_024509875.1 Oreohelix idahoensis
CCACTGTACCTGCACGCCGCCCTCTTTTGCTTATCGGGAGGTAACCACCATAGCTTCAACCGGTATGGCCCCGGCAACATTATTGTTTGGAAGGCCAATAAAAGGTCCACTCGAAGCTTTGTTAAGAACGTGGACTGATGAAAAGGGCAGAGGAAAAACATTACCATCTAGTCTGTCATACCAATATGGTGAATGAGCTGCTGACCAACGTCGACGTTTAAAAACTGGCTGGAAACTTGCCAATGAAAATTTGAAACAAGCCAGGAAGAAACATGCTGCTCTATTATAACAGGAAGCGGCGAAAAGGAACAGAGATGTTATGGCTTTGTGGGAGAGAAGATGTTACTGCTTTCTTCTCCCCGGTGGAGTGTCAGACCATATCGCGAGTTAGTACATATTGATTGGATGTGCGGGGCAAGGTCCATAATACAAGCTTTTAGAGATAAGGTGTCTAGACCACTAAATTATAAGATAGATAAGAAGGGGAAAGATGAAAAAAAATCTATCATGTGTGAATCTCCTGAAAGAAATATTTGGAAAGAGAACATCAGGAAGAGACACACTTGTGACATTGACCCTTGTCCATCGCCATGGAGATGAAAAAGGAACCACTTTCATCATTTGAATATCCATTACACCACTGTGAGAAAACAGAACAGGTGAAAAATCAGTAAACATTTAACGAAAACTCAGAAAGAGAGAGTGCAACAGGTTCTAAATAATCATGCAGAGGTGTTAACAGACCGACCAGGGCATACAAACCTATTGGAATATGATATGAAACTGATAGAACCCACACCTGTCTGTATGAAACCATATTCGATTCCGTTTGCTAAGGAGAAAGCTTTGAAGGAAGAGATTAGACATCTGTTTGATGGAAGGAATTATATTTCGCTATATAGTTCCGTGTGTTGTACTCTTAAGGAAGCCCTCTGGAGAACATAGACTCTGTATAGATTACAGGAGACTGAATGCTATTACAGAAGGACAGGTGGATCCATTGCCGGATACAAATCAGCTGTTTGCCAGACTAAATAAAGCTAAATATTTCTCAAAAGTGGATCTGAGTAAAGGATACTATCAGATTCCAGTAAAGCCTGAGGTTAGACCATACCTAGCTTTTAGTACCTCAGAAGGACACTATGAGTTTAATAGATTGCCATTTGGATTGAAGAATGCGCCTAGTGTCTTCTCTAGAATGATGAGAAAATTATTGGACCCTCTGAATAATCCATGAATAACACATTTCGTGGATAATATGTTGATAGCCACAGAAACATTTGAGGAACACATTGACTCTCTGAACATGCTGTTTGATCGACTTAGGGAGGCAAATTAAACAGCCCGACCAACCAAATGTTGCGTTGGATGTAAAGAATTGGAATTTTTGGGACACACAGTTTATCAGGGAAACATGACCCCTGACCCAAAGAATTTAGAGAAACTAAAGAAAGCCCCGAGACCACAAACCAAGAAGGACGTGAGATCCTTTGTCTCATTATGTGGTTTCTACCAGAAGTATATAAAAAACTTTAATTCCATATGTGCACCGTTAACTGATTTGACACGTAAAGGACATCCAGATCGCATTACATGGACACCACAATGTGAAATGGCTTACCAAGAATTGAAGGAAAAGCTCACAAGTTTTAAAACCTATTTTGAAATTACCTGACTTAAGTCAAGAATTCATAGTAAGGACGGATGCCAGTAATATTGGGTTAGGTGCAACTCTACTACAGAAATCAGATGCATTGGATGGGGAATTAAGCCCAGTGGCATATGCTAGCAGAAAGTTGAATAAAGCTGAAATCAACTACTCAACTAGCGAAAAAGAATGTCTTGCAGTAATATGGGCAATAAAGAAATTCAATATTTATCTGTATGGGAAGGCATTTAAGTTGCAAACGGATCACAAACCTTTATCGTTTCTAGCACAGGCTAGGCATGAGAACTCTAGGTTACTCCGATGGTCCTTTACTTTTGGCTCCATATAATTTTTAGCATTGAGTATATATCTGGAAAAACAAATTTGGGAGCGGATTTTTTTAAGCCGCCATCCGTGTGATGAGAATCACCGTAAACCCCAGAAATAATAATAAATTTCTCTATGTGTATATAGAATAAAGGACTGACATATAATGTCTGTTTTAAGAGGGGAGATGTCGTGAAATATTCTAATCCACATATATAAATTAAAAGGTAAATGTAAAGCCTAACAAATAAATTTAATAAAAGAAAAGAGAAATGGTAAAAGAAACAGTGCTGTCACAATGACTGTACTCGAAATCCCCCTTGTTTTCTACTTCGTCGGCAAATTGTAACGCTTTCACGTTGATAGTAAAAGCCTACTGTGTCGCTGCACGCTTTCTTCAATGAAACGTGTACTGTATTTCTTGGAAAACCTTGAGATACGCAAGCTGATCAATGACCTAGATTTAATATTTCATTCATTCCATACACGGCGTAACTAAAAGACAGATAAAGCAGGAGAGAGAGAGGGGCGGAATGAAAGGCAAGGAACATGCAACACTAAACACGCGTCGCGCGATACACAATTGCTGCCATCACGCGTGTGTAAGGCCACAAGCACTGGCTTTTTTTTTCAAATCGTCAGTGATAAATACAACTAACCTACCCATCCCAGAGTTAGGTTTTTAAAATCCTGGAAAACGCTTATTAGAAAAGATGACATTAGATGGGTTTACGTTTGAAAACATAACAGTACCCAGACAGCACATCTCCGACACAGGAGGTAGAAGAAATTGCATATTTTGAACGCAGCCACGTAGCTCCTTTAAATTAGTATTTTTGGGTTCCTTCGGGCTTGCTGACAAATAATATGTAAAACGTTACGCAAATAGTCCAGGAATTAATAAATTATACCCAAAATAAAATATTGGGGGTGCCTGACAGCATAAAATCATTTCTGCTCATTTTGGCATAACGTGTTTAGGCCACCATTGTACGGGAAATGAGTCTTTATGTAAACTCCTATTTGATTGGAGCGCAACAAATGTAAGACTAAACACGATTGGTCGGGCTATAAATACTATCTTGTGTTGTCAGGGGAAACGTGAAAAAGGAGTACTTTTTTGAAAAGATGTGTAGACATGGTTTCATTGGGTAGAGCTGCGAATATACTCGATTCAGAGCGTCTGTTCATTGCCACATCTTGTAATAAACCTACTAAGAAGCAGTGCGTTGAGCACCAGTGTATATTTTTTATAAAATAAAGCCTGGGGACATCGGCAGATCGGAGTTGTGCTATATTCATTGCCAGTCAACGAAACTGTTTATTATTCTATGAATTGTGGTAAGCTTGAAATATTCAATATCTTTTAATGAAAATTGAATGTAAATTGATAATTTATGTCTGTATATATGTGTAGTTCGGTAGCAAACATGATGTAAAGCCTATAATGCTCCAGCCTGAACAGAAGGTGTCGGAGGAAAGTAAAACGGCATGGAATGGCCAAACAGTACACTGACACCTAGATGATTGACTAGAAAGAAATAATGCTGGAATTGCAGAGGCGTAGTAACCATTAGGGAGGGAAATACTGGTATAAAGTATTTCAGATGAAGCTGACAGTTGGCCTAACGCTCTGAACTCAATGTTTGTGATGTATTGTGCTCAGTGTAGAAAGAGAGTATAAATTAGTTATGACGTAGAAGGTACATCCTTCTTGTTTCAGGGACCGTGGTCTTAAAGTTATTGAGCAGCACCTGGTCAGAGCTTTGCTGAAGCCAGAGGTGGACAGCATACTCCTTGGTCCATATAGCAACCAGTGGGGTGGCTCCAGAACTCATTAAAGTAATCGAGCAGAGGAGGCCTTTACTGCAGTCATCACTAAAGGTAAGAGAGTGTGGCCATGGAGCTCAACATTATGTACCCCATCTTAAAATGACAGTGTAAAATAAAATTAAGAGGGGAATTCAATTGTTTTAATATCAGGAACTGAGAACATCTCCAATACTAGTTCCAATAAAGACAAACTATTGAAGTCATGATGACAAATACCAACAGAGCTTGAACAAAACAAAACCAGTATTACCTCAGATTACCACTACACAACTGACACACATAGGATACTATTAATAATATATGTCATTACAAGATTCATATTGATAAATTCTGTACATATAACTTGTAATTAAAATTGATTGTGATTCCTGGTTCCCTTTGTATTTGAATCAGGACACATATACATTCATGACAGCACTGAATACATATTGTTATTTGAAAAGTTATCAGTGACTCCTTTAAGATATCCTCGTAGAGTGTTTTATGTATGTGAGTGTCACAGTGTTGTCAAGTGTGGTGGAATAAATTAAATTGTTTATCTGTCTGTTGTTGTTATGACTTACACTGCATCATACACATACCCTAGACATATAACGTAGTCATCACACTATTCCAGAATAATTCTGACTGAGGTATACATATGTGGCAGCAAGTAAGGTTATCTATAATACACTACTCTTATTAGATATAGATACCTTCACAGCTGATCTCAGTCAGTACACTAAGTCCCCTATAAATATTTATAACATCCCACTTCACCACATGCTCATACCATATTCCAGAGTTGGGCGGATATGGCCTACCTAGACTTGCTTCGTGATTTGTACGTATATATGCTCCCCAGCTGGTCCCAGATAGTTTTTTCCCTAACTGCAGTTTGCGTGTGGCTTTTATTTCTGTTTCTTGGAAGTGTGGTCCGCATGTCAGTATTTTGTCAAATTTTAGTCCCAGGTATACAGGGTTATCCTCTTTTGGCAGTGGAGTGTTGTCCAATGTGAGAGTGTAGATTTCAGGTTTGGTGGAGAGGGAGAAGAGTGTAGTGACAGTCTTATTTTTGTTTATTTGGACACCCCAGGTTTTTGTATACTCTTCAACTTTATTTATTGCCTCCTGCATCCTCACTTTTGTAACTCCTGTGTATTCAGACTGAGTCCATATAGCAAGATCGTCAGCATGTAGTGCCCTATGGATGTATGGTGTGAATAGCTTTGGCAGGTCGTCTATGAACATGATAAAGTGTGTTGGGGATAGGACTCCTCCCTGTGGGACCCCTTCTGGTATGTCTACCATTTTACTTTTCTTTCCCTGGAGTTTAACTCTTGCATGTCTTCCACGTAGGAAGTTCTTAATTCACTGTAGCATTCTGCTTCCGATTCCTTTCTGGACTAGTTTTAGCAGCAGTCCCTTTTTCCAGACTTTATCAAATGCCTTTGTGAGATCAAATAAAGTGGCTAGGAGTTTAGACTTTTTCTGGAAAGCATCTTCCATTTCCTGGGCGAGATATGCTGCTTGATCATCAGTGCTTCTTTGTTTTCTGAAGCCTGATTGACAATCCTCTAGTAGCTTGTTTTCTTCAAGGTAATTAAGAAGCCTGTTGTTGACCATCCTTTCCATTACTTTTCCCAGGCAGCTTAGCAGGCTGATGGGACGGTAGCCTGATTTGTTAGTTTTTGATTTCCCTTTCTTTGCAACTGGTTTTATTTCTGCATCTTTCCATTCTTCTGGGAAGATCCCTTGTGTCCACGACTCATTGAAGAGGTCTAATATTCTGGCCTTTCCGGGAGGTCCTAGATGCTGGATCATTGTCGTGAAATATTCTAATCCACATATATAAATTAAAAAGTAAATGTAAAGCCCAACAAATAAATTCTATAAAAGGAAGAAGAATGGTAAAGAACAGTGCTGTCACAATGACAGTACTCGAAATCCCCTTTGTTTTATGCTTCGTCTGCAAATTGTAACGTTTCCACGTTAAATATAAGCCACTGCATAAATACAAGCGTTTCCACAACACATTAAAACGGGTATTGCATTTCTAAGAAAAACATTGAGAGGCACACTGCGTAATGACCTAAATTAATCCTAACATTAATTATACTACGTTACCAAAACGAACGAACAGATGGACTCAGATAGAAAGAAGGGAGGGCTGAAGGCAGCAACACAAGCAACACTAAACACGCGTCTCGCTATATTAATGCCACCCCTAACACGCGTGTAAGGCCACATGCACTAACTTTATTTCAGACGGACAGTGATAAAAACACTACCCTTCCCAGAGTTAGGTTTTAAAACCTGAAAAAACGCTTATTGGGGAAACCTGACATTCTACTGTTTTATGTCCGAAATCCTGACATTAGTCTGACAGTACAGCAGGACAGGTGGCGGTTCTAACATAAAAAATAAAAAAAAACAACTACACGACTATCCTAGAAAATACATATTTTGAACGCAGCCACTTAGCTCCATTAAACTTATATATTTGGATTCCTTAAGACTTGCTAACAAAGAATATGTTAAGTGTTACGCAAATAGTCCAGGAATTAATAAATTATAGGCAAAAGAAAATAGTGAGGGTGTCGGACAGCCCAAAACATCGGAGTCGCTCAGTGGCAGATTTTTTTAAACCACCATTGTACGGAAATAGGCCACAAGTTACATTTGAATTGATTGGATGGAATGATATGTAAGGCTAAACACGATTAGTCGGACTATAAATGCTATCTTTTGTTGTCAAGGGAGACGAAGTAAGAGTACTTTTTTTCAAACGATTGGGTAGAGATGGCCTGATTGGTTAGGTCTGTTAATATAGTTAATTGATAGCGTTAGTTCGAGACCACTAGTTCAAATAAGCTTGATAAAGCAACAGTGCGTTGAAGCCAGCTCATATTTTTGCTAAATAAAAGCCTGGAACATAAGCAGATGGGAATTTGTGCCAGTATTTGTGCCTACATTCAGTGCTAGTCAACGTATCTGTGTTTATTTCCTTGAATTTTGGTAGGTTGAAATATTTGATCTCTTTTTAATGAAAATTGAATGTACATTGATAATTTATGTCTGTATATATGTGTAGTTCAGTAGCAAACATGATGTAAAGCCTATAATGCTCCAATCTGAACAGAAGGTGTCGGAGAAAAATAACACTACATCGAATTACCAGTTAGAACAATGACTCCTACCCCCTGATATGGAAGGACTTATAGCCGAAAGTGCAGAGGCGTAGTAACCATTAAGGAGGTTAATACTGGAGTAAGCTGCTTCAGAAGAAGATAGCAGTAAAAATAAAGCTCTGGACTCTGTGTTTGTGATGTATTGTGCTCAGTCTAGCCAGATAGTATAAATTAGTTCTGAAGTAGAAGGTACATCCTTCTTGTTTCAGGGACTGTGGTCCTAGTTATTGAAGCCGCACCTGGTCTGAGCGTTTGCTGAATCCAGAGGCTGACAGCATACTCTTGGGTCCCTATAGTAACCAGTGAGGTGTCTTCAGAAAACAGTGAATAGTCGAGCAGAGGAGTCCTTGCCTTGCTGCCGCCATCACGAAAGTTAAGCCCACTGTGGCCAAAAGAGCTCAACACTATGTACCCCTCGTAAATGACACTAACTTAAGTAAAGAGGGGCAATTAATTGTTTTAATGTTCGGAACTGAGACCATCTCCAATACTAGTTCCAAACATACACAAGCACATGCAGTCATGATGTCTAATAAGAATCTATCTTGAAGAACAAAACCAGTATTACCTCATATTACCACATCACAACTCACACACATAGAATACTAATATTGTAAGTCAATGCAAAGACCACATTTATATCTGTGTACATAATATTTGAAATTACATGTTATTATATTGCCTGGTTCACTGTGTAGTTGAATCAGGATCACTATTGTAGAGAAAATCAATACATATGTACATATCTGAAATTTATCATTGAATCTTTTAAGATAGTCTTCTAGAGTGTTGACTGTTTGTGAGTGTCACAGTATTGTCAAGTGTGGTGGAATAATTAAATTGTTTATCTGTTGTTGTTGTGTTGACTTACACTTCATCATTTGCATAACCCTAGACATATAACGTTGCCAACAAAATAATCCAGAATAATTCTGACTGAGATATAAATATGTGGCAGTAAGTAAGGTTATCTGTAAAACACTACACATATTAGATACAGATACCTTCACAGCTGATCTCAGTCAGTACACTAAGTCCCTATAAATATTTATATCATCCCACTTTACCACATATATTGGGGGCTCGTCCGGGATATTGAATCCTTTACTAGTATAAATATTGGGGGTAATTCACTTCAGGGAATATAAAAAGTTAAAAGGTATCCTTGGGTGGAATTAAATAAGGTTGAGCTCTTGGTGCCTGTTTTGTCCATTGGATATATAATTACAGATTATATTGTTTAGTTAGATATTTTATTTAATTACCTGATATAAAATGGCGGACCTGGCCAAATTTCGATCTGCGGCTGTACAGACTGCAAAAGAGTTGGGATTAGATGGGCAAGTTATGATTACCTATGTCACTACTGAATGTGACAAATTTATTGAACGGGAAGAAAGAAGATTAGAAAAAGAGGCCGACAGAAGGTTAGAGGCTGAGGCTAAGAGGTTGCAGATTGAGGCTGACAAAGAGGCTAAAGCATTGGAAGTCGAGGAAAGAAGACAGGCTGCAGAAAGAGAAGAGAAGAGATTAGCTGCAGAAAGGGAAGAGAAGAGATTAGCTGCAGAAAGGGAAGCAGAAGATAAAAGATTACAAAGGGAACATGAGTTACGACTAAGGGAGTTGGAGTTTCAAGGCCATGCTCCTGAAAATGGTGCCAGTCCCTTTGCCTCTGATGCTACGGTTACTCAGGGAGCCTCAACCTCAGCTATGAACTTTCATTTAGATCATTTTGTTGAGAAAGACGATGATATTGAGAGCTATATAAATAGATACGAATTATTAGCTACCACATATGGGTTAGAGAGAGAAAGGTGGAGCTTAAAGTTATCTCAAGGACTTCGTGGGGCAGCTTATGAAGTTTTTGCCAAAATGCACAGAGATGATCAGGAAAATTATGACATGCTAAAGCAGGCTCTTTTGTTAAGATATGAAAAGAACGCAGAATTTTACAGAAAAAAATTTAGGAATGCTAAACTACTGTCAGGTGAAACCTATCACCAGTTCTCTGCACGGATAGAGACATACTTGGAGAAATGGACTTCTCTGGGGAAAACCCAAGATCTTAAGGAAATGGTCCTTATAGAACAATTAAGAGAGAGTCCATGGCTCCAGACCTGAGAAAGTTTCTCATGGAACAAGGTGCAGAGAGACTGGGTGAGTTGCTAAATGTTGCAGAAAGGTATCAAGCGGCCCAAGCAGAAGTATCAGGTAATAAAAAGAAACAGGTGGATAATTTTAGGGCACCACAGAACTTTAATAAATTTGATCATAGGGATCAAAACAAAGGTAAGCACCAATTTGATAGGCCACGGTATGAAAATAAAAATAAAAAACCCACAATTCGATGAAAGGAAATATGATGAAAGAAAATCTTTCAACCAAGGAAAAAGGTGGTGTAAAAATTGTAAGATGAACAATCATGACACTGACCATTGTAGAAGGAAACCTCCTCATTGTGCTGCTATGACATCGGGGAAAAAGGAAAAAAAGGTCAAACCTGCAGAACTACAGGAACCATACCACCCCCCAGTGTGTGAAGATGTCATCTGTAATGGTGTCACTATAAGATGTTTATATGATACCGGTTTAGATTACGATTCCGTTGTGAGTTCTCACCTGGTGCAGGCGGATCAATACACCACAGAAACAGTGGAGATTCAAACTGCAACCAAGGATGTAGCTACCATGACACTTCCCGTCGCCCGGATAAAGGTGAAAACGCGATATGTGGAAGGAATCATAAAAGCAGCAGTGATAAATGAGCCAATCTACCCTCTGATATTGGGGTGTAGATATGTCTTCTTGGGGAATCCCAAGAGACCTGTGATATTGACAACAGTGCAGACCAGATCACAGTCTAAAAAGGAGGAGGAGGAAAATCCAATAAATACTCATCCAGATGAGATGAGGAAGGCACAGGCGGAGGACAAAACACTCAAGCCGTGTTTTTAAAGAAGTTGCCCCAAATCACATACACCTCCAGGCAAGGGAGAATTTTATATGAAGAACAAACTGATTTATAGGAAGGCTGGATCTGAATCCAATGGTCACGGACAGCTGGTCCTTCCCACTTCATATAGGACTAAAGTGTTGGAACTAGGGCACGCGATTCCCTTCAGTGGTCATATGGGGATCAGCGCAACAGGACAGCGAATAGCTTGTCACTATTTCTGGCCAGGAATAACTGAAGATATCAAACGATATGTAAAATCCTGTCCAGAGTGCCAACGAGTAGCACCTAAACATTGGACTGCACCAGCAACTCTGGGGGAAATGCCCATAGTGGGAACACCCTTTGAGAGAGTTGCCGTGGATCTTGTGGGACCTCTCACTCGAACTAAGAGAAGGAACAGCTACATTCTGACTCTGGTGGACACTTGTTCTATGTGGGGAGAGGCGGTAGCCCTGTCATCGATTGATTCTAAACATGTGGCAGAGGCATTACTCACAATTTTCACAAGGTGAGGCTTTCCCAATCAAATCTTGACTGATAATGGCTCTCAGTTCAAGGGGAAACTAACTGAAGAAGTTTTCAGGATCTTCCAGGCCAAACACTACCATTGTAGTGTGTATCATCCCCAAGGGAACGGCCAAGTGGAACGGTTTAATGGCACCTTGATGTCAATCCTGAGAAAGTTGGCACACGAAAAACCAGATACATGGGACCAGTACCTTCACGCCGCCCTCTTTGCTTATCGGGAGGTACCCCATAGTTCAACCGGTATGGCCCCGGCAACATTATTGTTTGGAAGGCCAATAAAAGGTCCACTTGAAGCACTGTTAAGAACGTGGACGGATGAAAAGGCAGAGGAAAATATTACATCCTCATACCAATATGTGAATGAGCTGACCACTCGTTTAAAAACTGGCTGGAAACTTGCCAATGAAAATTTGAAACAAGCCAGGAAGAAACATGCTGCTTATTATAACAGGAAGGCAAAAGACAGAGATTTGGCTGTGGGAGAGAAGGTACTGCTTCTTTTGCCCGGGAATCAGAATAAGTTACAAATTGGATGGCAGGGTCCATATACAGTTCTAGAGAAGGTGTCTAGAACAAATTATAAGATAGATAAGAAGGGGAAAGAAAAAAAATCTATCATGTGAATCTCCTGAAGAAATATTTGGAAAGAGAACATCAGGAAGAGACACACTTGCTAACCTTGTCCATTGCAATGGAGATGAAGAAGGAACCACTTTCCTCATTTGAATATCCATTACACCCCTGTGAGACAGCGGCACAGGTGAAAATCAGTACACATTTAACGAAAACTCAGAAGGAGAGAGTGCAACAGGTTCTAGATAATCATACAGAGGTGTTAACAGACCGACCGGGGCATACAAACTTATTGGAATATGATATGAAACTGATAGACCCCACACCTGTCTGTATGAAGCCTTATTCGATTCCTTTTGCTAAGGAGAAGACTTTGAAGGAAGAGATAGACTATTTGTTGAAGGAAGGAATTATTTCACACAGTGAATCCTCGTATAGTTCCAGTGTTGTACTTTTAAGGAAACCCTCTGGAGAACATAGACTCTGTATAGATTACAGGAGACTGAATGCTATTACAGAAGGACAGGTGGATCCATTGCCGGATACAAATCAGTTGTTTGCCAGACTAAATAAAGCTAAGTATTTCTCAAAAGTGGATTTGAGTAAAGGATACTATCAAATTCCAGTAAAGCCTGAGGTTAGACCATATCTAGCTTTTAGTACCTCAGAAGGACACTATGAGTTTAACAGATTGCCATTTGGATTGAAGAATGCACCTAGTGTATTCTCTAGAATGATGAGAAAATTATTGGACCCTCTGAATAACCCATGCATTACAAATTTCATGGATGATATCCTTATAGCAACAGAAACGTTTGAGGAACACATTGACTCTCTGAACATGCTGTTTAATCGACTTAGGGAAGCGAATTTAACAGCCCGACCAACCAAATGTTGCGTTGGATGTAAAGAATTGGAATTTTTTGGGACACACAGTTTATCAGGGAAACATGACCCCTGACCCAAAGAATTTAGAGAAACTAAAGAAAGCCCCGAGACCACAAACCAAGAAAGACGTGAGATCCTTTGTCTCATTATGTGGTTTCTACCAAAAGTATATCAAAAACTTTAATTCCATATGTGCACCGTTAACGGAGTTGACACGTAAAGGACACCCAGATCGAATTACATGGACACCACAATGTGAAATGGCTTACCAAGAATTGAAGGAAAAGCTCACAAGTAAACCTATTTTGAAACTACCTGACTTAAGTCAGGTAGTAGTAAGGACTGATGCCAGTAATATTGGGTTAGGTGCAACTCTGCTACAGAAATCAGATGCATTGGATGGGGAACTAAGCCCAGTGGCATATGCTAGCAGAAAGTTGAATAAAGCTGAAACCAACTACTCAACTAGCGAAAAAGAATGTCTTGCAGTAATATGGGCGATAAAGAAATTCAATATTTATCTGTATGGGAAGGCATTTAAGTTGCAAACGGATCACAAACCTTTGTCGTTTCTGGCACAGGCTAGGCATGAGAACTCTCGTTTACTCCGTTGGTCTTTATTGATCCAGCCCTATGAGTTTTGCATAGAGTATATAAGTGGAAAAACAAATCTGGGAGCGGATTTTTTTAAGCCGCCATCCGTGTGATGAGAATCACCGTAAGCCCCAGAAATAATAATAAATTTCTCTATGTGTATATAGAATTATAGACTGACATATAACGTCTGTTTTAAGAGGGGAGGAGATGTCGTGAAATATTCTAATCCACATATATAAATTAAAAAGTAAATGTAAAGCCTAACAAATAAATTCTATAAAAGGAAGAAGAATGGTAAAGAACAGTGCTGTCACAATGACAGTACTCGAAATCCCCTTTGTTTTATGCTTCGTCTGCAAATTGTAACGTTTCCACGTTAAATATAAGCCACTGCATAAATACAAGCGTTTCCACAACACATTAAAACGGGTATTGCATTTCTAAGAAAAACATTGAGAGGCACTCTGCGTAATGACCTAAATTAATCCTAACATTAATTATACTACGTTACCAAAACGAACGAACAGATGGACTCAGATAGAAAGAAGGGAGGGCTGAAGGCAGCAACACAAGCAACACTAAACACGCGTCTCGCTATATTAATGCCACCCCTAACACGCGTGTAAGGCCACATGCACTAACTTTATTTCAGACGGACAGTGATAAAAACACTACCCTTCCCAGAGTTAGGTTTTAAAACCTGAAAAACGCTTATTGGGGAAACCTGACATTCTACTGTTTTATGTCCGAAATCCTGACATTAGTCTGACAGTACAGCAGGACAGGTGGCGGTTCTAACATAAAAAATAAAAAAAACAACTACACGACTATCCTAGAAAATACATATTTTGAACGCAGCCACTTAGCTCCATTAAACTTATATATTTGGATTCCTTAAGACTTGCTAACAAAGAATATGTTAAGTGTTACGCAAATAGTCCAGGAATTAATAAATTATAGGCAAAAGAAAATAGTGAGGGTGTCGGACAGCCCAAAACATCGGAGTCGCTCAGTGGCAGAATTTTAAACCACCATTGTACGGAAATAGGCCACAAGTTACATTTGAATTGATTGGATGGAATGATATGTAAGGCTAAACACGATTAGTCGGACTATAAATGCTATCTTTTGTTGTCAAGGGAGACGAAGTAAGAGTACTTTTTTTCAAACGATTGGGTAGAGATGGCCTGATTGGTTAGGTCTGTTAATATAGTTAATTGATAGCGTTAGTTCGAGACCACTAGTTCAAATAAGCTTGATAAAGCAACAGTGCGTTGAAGCCAGCTCATATTTTTGCTAAATAAAAGCCTGGAACATAAGCAGATGGGAATTTGTGCCAGTATTTGTACCTACATTCAGTGCTAGTCAACGTATCTGTGTTTATTTCCTTGAATTTTGGTAGGTTGAAATATTTGATCTCTTTTTAATGAAAATTGAATGTACATTGATAATTTATGTCTGTATATATGTGCAGTTCAGTAGCGAACATGAGACAAGGCCTATATCTATATATATATTGCTCCAACCTGAACAGAAGGTGTCGGAGAAAAGTCAAACTACATGGAATTACCACATAGTACACTGACACCTACCTTATGATATGGAAGGACTTATAGCTGAAAGTGCAGAGGCGTAGTAACCATTAAGGAGGTTAATACTGGAGTAAGCTGCTTCAGAAGAAGATAGCAGTAAAAATAAAGCTCTGAACTCTGTGTTTGTGATGTATTGTGCTCAGTCTAGCCAGATAGTATAAATTAGTTCTGAAGTAGAAGGTACATCCTTCTTGTTTCAGGGACTGTGGTCCTAGTTATTGAAGCCGCACCTGGTCTGAGCGTTTGCTGAATCCAGAGGCTGACAGCATACTCTTGGGTCCCTATAGTAACCAGTGAGGTGTCTTCAGAAACAGTGAATAGTCGAGCAGAGGAGTCCTTGTCTGCCGCCATCACGAAAGTTAAGCCCACTGTGGCCAAAAGAGCTCAACACTATGTACCCCTCGTAAATGACACTAACTTAAGTAAAGAGGGGCAATTAATTGTTTTAATGTTCGGAACTGAGACCATCTCCAATACTAGTTCCAAACATACACAAGCACATGCAGTCACGATGTCTAATAAGAATCTATCTTGAAGAACAAAACCAGTATTACCTCATATTACCACATCACAACTCACACACATAGAATACTAATATTGTATGTCGATGCAAAGACCACATTTATATCTGTGTACATAATATTTGATATTACATGTTATTATATTGCCTGGTTCACTGTGTAGTTGAATCAGGATCACTATTGTAGAGAAAATCAATACATATGTACATATCTGAAATTTATCATTGAATCTTTTAAGATAGTCTTCTAGAGTGTTGACTGTTTGTGAGTGTCACAGTATTGTCAAGTGTGGTGGAATAATTAAATTGTTTATCTGTTGTTGTTGTGTTGACTTACACTTCATCATTTGCATAACCCTAGACATATAACGTTGCCAACAAAATAATCCAGAATAATTCTGACTGAGATATAAATATGTGGCAGTAAGTAAGGTTATCTGTAAAACACTACACATATTAGATACAGATACCTTCACAGCTGATCTCAGTCAGTACACTAAGTCCCTATAAATATTTATATCATCCCACTTTACCACAATCATATCATGTCATTTGTGATTCCGTCTGGCCCAGGGGCCTTCTTCTTTTTAAGATTCTGGATTGCTATATTCAGTTCTGTTTTTTTAACGTGTGACGTCATTGAGCCTTGGCATGGCTGCTGAATTCGGAGAAGGTTTTTTGTCTCTATCTTACTTCAGCAGTTCTTGTTCTTGTCATCTTGATTGTGCTTTCTTCAGCGTAGAAGTTTGCTAGAACGTTTGTTCTTGTCACCTTGATTGTGCTTTCTTCAGCGTAGAAGTTTGCTAGAACGTTTGTTCTTGTCACCTTGATTGTGCTTTCTTCAGCGTAGAAGTTTGCTAGAACGGTTGTTCTTGTCACCTTGATTGTGCTTTCTTCAGCGTAGAAGTTTGCTAGAACGTTTGCAGCCTGTGAGCCAGTGTAGGATTTTCCATTTTCTGAAATAATGATACATACTTGAGTTTTGTTCTCTTCATTGAGACATTTAACCTGTTGCCATATTTTTGTGGTGTCTTTTTCCATGTTAAGTGATGCAGTTTTTTCTCTCCAGCTGGATCTGATGCAGTTCAGTTGTTCTCTTCTGAATATAGCTTGTTGTTTGTTGTGTTCTATGATGTTGGTTTCAGTTGGATTATTTTCCATTTTGGATCGTGCATCAGATGCCTGATCATGAATCTCTTGGAGATTTATGTTCCAGAAGGGTCTGTAATTATGCCTTCTGCCTCTGGTTATATTGTTGTTGGCAGCTTCCAAGACTATGTTTGTGAGTATCTTTGTATTTTCCCTCACATTTGTCGTTTCAAATTGTGCTTCCAGTTTTTCTTCTGTGAGGGTTTGATAGGCATTCCAGTTTGCCCTTTTGTAGTTCCATCTGGCAATTTTTTGTATTTTTTTATGTGTTACAGGTCCCTTTTACTGTGAGGATGATAGGTCAAGTTTTTTCTTAATTACACCTTCACTGTTCCACTGCATAATTTTAATTGTGTTATTTTTGGTTTGGCCGGTAGCTCTACTCTGCTTAGTCCTGGGTCCACGATACGCAGAGTCATCATCAGTAGTCTTTGGTGGACCCTTTCGAGGCTGGGGGTTCGGGGCTCCGCCTGCCTGGTGATGATCCACAGTGGCAGCCCCATTTCGTCGTGTAATAAAGCCGAGCATAGTCATTAACTGTATGATGCGTACATGTCCCATTTCCATTGCTGGGTATCCACGCCTATTAGGCTGACATGTTCCGTCTTCGGTGGTGGAAGTTGTGGAGTCTTCCTGTCCATGTTCTTGTACATCCTAACACTGCCCGCAAGTCATCGGAGGTTTGGAGAGTAGCCTTCTCTGCTTTTTGAGCCGGTGTGTGCAACCCGGGCAAGTCTCGATGGAGATCGGGACGTGTCCACAAGCCGGTGGGCCCAGCATCGGCGGCATCTGATGGAGGACTTGCTCTGCCAGAGGTTTCTGTAGGGTTACCTCCCCCATAGTCTAGAGTTGTACCCCAGTAGACTCTGGTGATCTGGTTTGTTGGCGCCAGATACTCGTCATTTGCCAAAGCTGTTGGTAGAAATAGGGAGCACCAGGTCCAGGATTTGGACCACGCGTAAAGGTACGGTTGCAGGCATTTCTCATTTTTTGGATGAGACCTATAGCAACCCTTACTCCCCGAACAATAATTCAACAAAGAATTAAGTCCTAGAAACAACACAGATGCTGTTTTACCAGACAGTTTAAGAAAACTAAATGCAAACGTGACAAATGATCATGCGTAATATTATATAACATTAAATGAAAGTGTATTCCACACATGAGTTCATTTTTGCTGGGTATGTTCTGACAAGATAAAATGTGGATTGTCAGGTGACAGCAGAAAATACTGACTGAAAAAGAGGATGGTAATGGCAAAGTGAGAACATACTGGACAGTTTGACATCACTGCATGAAAGATGTCAACAACATAAATGACAAACAGCAGTCGGGACTGGAAGATGGGGAGAGACGTGATCGCAGTTTTAGAGAAAGAAACAGAAATAAGAAAAAGATCTCTCCAACATTCTTAGACAGCAAATTTTAACATCAAGCACTACGTCTTCGGTGCCACTTTTCCTAGCCAAAGAAGTTGAATGGGAAAAAAAACCAAAAAACTAGCCAAAGAAGAGGTAACAAGTATCTATATATTATCAGTTGTGCCTGCTCAAACATAATGCTGAAAAACATTTAAAAATCTAGTGACAGACTTGTGTTTGTATAGTCACAGTTTCGCTGATAACGTAGACCTTCACATCAGAAAAACACATAACAAGATAGACTACAACCTTGGAACGTATTGCTGAAAGAATAAAGTCGTTAACAAAGACTAATACCTGACACACTAACAAACACACCTGATGAACTAATCTTCCATTCTACTAACACAACGAGACAGTTAAAACAACAGACTACGCGGCCACAACTGTAACAAAACGTACCTCACTTACGTGTGTCAAACTTTTCACCACATTCTATCTCTGTCACAGTCTATAATTGTTGTGTTGTCCTATTATAGTGTTATGTTACCAGGGTCTTACCACGACCAAATGATATACAGTATTTCAGTTAGTCTAGTTTCTCAGGTAACCAGATCTAATTTGTAAACCCCAGGGCACAATATAGATGAGCGGCTGACGTAAACATTTTGTTTAAAAGAGATTTGTGGCAAACAAATAATGAAGTTCGATTTGTATAATCCAAACTAGTTCTTTACTTAAAATAATCTCATACTGAAGAATTGTTTGCGTGGCGTAATGGAATGGAATAAAGTAGAATATTTGGAATAATGTAGAATTTCGTTGAGTTTTAATTTGCATTAAGGCTTGGTTATTTTCTTGTCTTTGTCTAGCACACTTTAGTAGATATTGTACTTAAAGTTTCTTTAATAGCGTTTGTAATGTTTAGCCCGGATGTCGGGATAATAGCCCCTTCAGTCATAACTGACTATGGGAATGCGCCCCTGAGGTGACAGCCCTCAGCTGCTTATTTTCCTGGTGCTCCTTTCGACGTTTTCTCCTCACCTCTGCTTCTTGTGTGAGCCTCTCTTCGCCCAATCTGAGGTGGTGCCGTAAATAGCATCGCCACTTAGTGCGATCGGCAGCTTCATCCTCCCATGTTGCTGGATCCATGTCCAGTGCCCTCATATCTCTCTTGCACACATCTTTGAACCTCAGCTGTGGTCGCCCAACTGTTCTCTTGCCATCTGCTAATTGTCCGTAGAAGATATCTTTTGGGATGCGACCATCTTCCATGCGGCGAACATGGCCAAGCCAGCGAAGTCTGCGCTGTCTAAGAAGCGTATACATACTTTGAAGGCCAGCACGTGACAACACCTCGACATCTGTCACTTTATCTTTCCACGAGATGCCGAGGATGCGGCGTAGACACCGCAAATGGAAGGTATTGAGCCTTCTTTCTTGCTTAGCATAGGTCGTCCAGGTCTCGCTGCCATATAGGAGTGTGCTGGTGACGCAGGCATTATGTACCGCAGCTTTGGTCTTCATTGTGAGTTTAGAGTTTCCCCAAACACGCGATGTGAGGCGGGCAAAGGTAGCTGCAGCTTTGCCAATGCGGTTGTCGATTTCTGTATCCAGTGAGAGTTTGTCATTGATGGTAGACCCTAGGTATGTGAAGTGGTGCACCACTGCCAATTCATAGTTATCGATAGTGATAACTGGTGCAGCACCCACATCCTGACTCAGCACATTCGTTTTCTTTAGACTTATTGTGAGGCCAAAGTCCTTGCATGCTTTAGTGAAGCGATTCATCAAGCTCTGAAGCTCAGATGTCGGGAAACAAGGCAGAAACGGAATGAGTCGAATTTGGAAGCAACAGAATGTTTGATGTTTATGGGGTGAACGCGTCAGCTACAGAAGAAGATGTACATCTTCTTGTTCAAGTACCATAATGATCATGTCTCTCTACAACTTCTGGTCTCCAGTCATCTTCTTGTTCAAGTACCATAGTGATCATGTCTCTCTACAACTTCTGGTCTCCAGTCATCTTCTTGTTCAAGTACCATAGTGATCATATCTCTCTACAACTTCTGGTCTCCAGTCATCTTCTTGTTCAAGTACCATAGTGATCATGTCTCTCTACAACTTCTGGTCTCCAGTCATCTTCTTGTTCAAGTACCATAGTGATCATGTCTCTCTACAACTTCTGGTCTCCAGTCATCTTCTTGTTCAAGTACCATAGTAATCATGTCTCTCTACAACTTCTAGTCTCCAGTCATCTTCTTGTTCAAGTATCATAGTGATCATGTCTCTCTACAACTTCTGGTCTCCAGTCATCTTCTTGTTCAAGTATCATAGTGATCATGTCTCTCTACAACTTCCGGTCTCCAGCCATCTTCTTGTTCAAGTACCATAGTGATCATGTCTCTCTACAACTTCTGGTCTCCAGTCATCTTCTTGTTCAAGTATCATAGTGATCATGTCTCTCTACAACTTCTGGTCTCCAGTCATCTTTATCCTCACCCTTTAGCTCCCCGAGGAGCATAGGCCTTCAACAAGCGTATGCCAAGTCTTCCTGTCCCATGACTTCAGCTCAAGGTCTTCCCACGCCTTCCTCATTCTTATAATGTCTGCCTCTAATTCCCTTCCCCACGTGTTCGTTGTCTTCCTTTACCTCTCCTACCCTGGAAATTCCAGTAGAATAACTGCCTTGTAATGCTATCAACAGATTTCCTCAGCGTGTGTCCTATCAATCCCCAGCTTCTTCTTGCTTTCTCTATATTGTGCCATAAGCATCTTTACCAGATGACCTGGCTTGGACGGCTGAATAAAATTATTTTCTTTAGTTGACCTGCGCAAGTTATTTGTTGAAGTTTTTGTGGTTTGAAAAGTTCTACAGGATAGTGTAACCGATCCCTGCCCAACCCTCCTTTGTCGCTTTTTATGACATTGAATTGTGAGTTACAGTGCAACTATTCTTTGCTCCTCTTTCGGGATCCAGTAAAATATTGGAACCTGCAGTGCTGCTTATCAAATCTGTTTATTTCTGTCCATGCCACGATGTTAAACTGCACAGTATGTCTCTTATTGTAGTTTTTTATCACTGTTTTCATTCACTATCTTGTTTTCACAATATATTCCAGCTTTTCTCTTCTCATTATATGCCCTAATAAAGAAGATTGTTTCCTTCTAATATGAATAACGAGCATCAACATATGAGATGGTATTCATGCAGAATTATAACAATAAAAACTTAATGCAGACCGACACTGCTTGTTATGCAGTGACATAGTCCAGGGGTTCTTAACCTTTTTTTGCTCATGCCCCCCTTCTGAGCTTCATGTACCTCTGTGCCCCCTCCCCCTTTCATAGTCGCTATTAGCTGGAAAAATGGTACTTTACGATCTTACTGTGGCCCCCTAGGAATATTGCATGACCCGGGGGGGGGGGGGGCATGTGGCCCACGCTAAGAACTAATGACCTTGTCGACTATTCCCTACATATTCCTGAAAGAGGAAATCGAAGCAACACGTGTTTACAAATGACAGAATAGCAAACGTTCTAAACTGTTAAATTGCATCGCCACAGAAGTGGGCTCATGCTAGCATGACTTCTCGTTACTATGTCGGCTTATTTATGCCAGCCAATTCGGAACCTAAAAGGCAAGCGCTACATACAGCGTTCTTTTTTTTTTTTTTTTTTCTTATGGATTTTCCCTCCTTGTGGCAAGCACATTTCATTCAACCTGGGCGTGAGTCCTTTGGTTGCGGGATTCGTCATTTAAAAATAGGTGAACTATGTTAAATGATGTATAACGTTGACAGAAATTAAATTATGAACAGGACTAAAAGTATTTGTCTGCTAACATGATGAAGCCATGAAGATGACTGCCAGCGACAGAAACTCTGCCAGAACCTCTTCAATGTTCAGCGAACACCGGCCGATGTATTAAGTGCGAATATCAGAGCGTTCATGTATCTCGTTGAATGGCAGATAAAGGCCTTATCGTCGTCATCTTTATAAAGGTCTTTAATAAATTCATATCGGCTTCCTGTCCTGTGACATCCATTCAAGGCTTTCTCGTGTCATATTAACCCCTTCATGTCTGTCTCTTATTCTCTTCTTCCATGTGTTTTTCGGTCTGCTACTACCTCCGTTACTCTGGGTGGTTCAAGACCAAGAACTGCCGTCTAATGTTACCAGAAGGTTTCCTCGAGGCATGTTTTATCAAACACCAACCACTTGACTTCATATATTCTTTTAAGTCTGTAAAATTACTATTTCAATACTCTTCTTTATTACTTTTGTCATCAGCATCATTCTCAGTTAGCTGGTCGACCAGCAGATAATGCTTTAAGCTTACGTCAACCAAAAGTAATGATTTGTACAACATTATTGTAAAATTAATAGTTAATTAACCTGATTTGTTACCTGTAACATTACTAATTAAATAAATTGGTCAGCTACTTGTAACATTACTAGTTAAATAAGCTGATTTATTATTTTTAACGTTACTAGTTTGGCGTCATGCTTTAGTCTATCCAGCTGCACATGGGTATCTGACTCTGCTCATGAGTTAAGGAAGGCAAAAGCGCGGGGAAAAGAAATGGTCACATCTCGAAACCGGACTTAATAATTGTCTCTAACAGCTCACTCATCTACGGCAGTATCTTCTATGAGACTACATTTATCCTTTTTTTAAAGTTAAATCACGTAATTTGTTGTTTGTAACATTATTAGATAATGACCTGGTTTATTACTTGTAATATTATTAGTTAAATAACCTGATTAGTTACGTGTAACATTACTAGTTTTAAAAACCTGATTTGTGACTTGTGCCATTAATAGTTAAATAATATTGTTTGTTACTTCGTCAACATTCAGCTATGCAGACTAGTTAACAACGATCAGACCAGGTCAAAGTAACGCACAATGTAGTTGTTAGGTCATTTCCAACAAGGTTTACTAGTCTAGAACTTTGAACAATTCGCCAATAGTATGAGCTTTGACCAGATACCTCCCAACGTTATATGCCAAGAATATAATGATCTGAACTTGTTCTATAAGAAACGAAGGTGTAATGGAAAGGAGGAAAGAGATTCCTGTGAAGATCAAGATTGCTGCTTGATTGTATTAAGATTGTTGCTTTATTGTATTAAGATTGTTGTTTGATTGTATCAAGATTGGTGTGCGATTGCTTTGCTTACTGTAAGGGAGAGTTTGGAGTTCCGCAAGTAAATTAAGATGCTTGTAAACACTCACAGCCACTGGCACTTATTTAATCGCCATTATGATTCATCATCATCATTATCATCTACTGTTTTTGCTTCTATAAGAGCAAAGAGCGACCACTGCAAATAACCTCCTTGAGGAACCGTAGCCAAAGCACAAACTGGCTTACAGCGATGGATTCCTTAGCAATTTTTGTATATGATGAGGTTGCCAGTCCCATGCAGAACCTTGTAAAAGTCGCCTTCTACGACCATGCCAGAAGTCCTATTATTTCCATCTCCTCAGAGAACCACCGGTAATATACGGGGCTAACGTACTTTATACACACCTATATATATATATATGTGTGTGTGTGTGTGTGTGTGTGTTTTCTCGTATTCACAGATCATACATTTAAATATACTTAGAGACGTACAACCATTATTCACGCACCTGTAGGTGATAAATGTTGATATGGAATATATGCCGCAAGAAAAGCGTCGAATCGACACCCCTTTCTCCCCCCCCCCCCCCCCCGCCCCCTTTTCCCAACCTTCCGCTTCCTCCCCACCTAGATTTCTAAACAAAAGAAAAAAATTATCCCCAGTCTGGGTTTAAAAGCCGTTACGTTCTCACGGAGCTTTATGGGCATCGGATATTCGTGTCTGCCAGTGTCGGTGTGTGTGTGTTTGCGCGTATATGTGTTTGTGTGCGTGAAAGAGAGAGATTGAAAGAGAGAGAGAGAGCAGACAACTAGCAGCATTAAATGCCAGGAATATAATGCGCCTACGTCTTACAACCAACAACGATGGAAAGGACAGAAGGACAGAAGATATTCCCATGATGATTAAAAAAAAGGTTGAGATTGTGTCAAGATTCTTATATCATTGTATAAATGTTTATTATTGTTTAACTGTGTCACGCTTGTTGTTTGTTTTTAATCCAGATTGTTTTTGTTGTTTTTATTTGTAGCAAAATTATGTTTGGTTGTATCAAGATTTATTATTGTTCTTGCTTAAAGCAAGGTTGTTGTTTGATTGTATCAAGATTGTTTTGATTCCTGCAAGGGATGGTTTTCGAGTTGCATACGGACATGTGAACATACGGACATGTGAACATACGGACATGTGAACATACGGACATGTGAATGCATGTAACCATTCACATATAACAATCATCATCATTTTCCTGTTAGCTCTGTATGAAGTATGGAGCCATGACTGAAGCCTGCACAAAACATACACATGCTCTTACAGTAGTGCTTTCTGTCGCAATTTGTTATTACTGACGAAGTTCCCATCCCCATGCATCACCCCCATATTCTTTGCCTTGTACTACATGCCTGAAGGAGCAGTAACCATATTCTTTCTTTGCATCATAAGCGACCCCCGGGACAGCTACACGGTGGTGTTCACAGACATGTTCACATTTATGTCACACAAACGTAATAGTGCATAACATAACAAACTTTAACAATAATACAAACACTAGTGCAAGTACAAAGACAGGCTTCTCTCGTTGTTATCCAGTTTTCTTCACCCTGTCATCTCTGTTGAGATTTATGTGTTCCTATGTCTGGACTTCGGAGAATAAACCCCTTATTAGCGAGTTCTTTGTTCTGTTCTCTTTTCTATTTCTATTTGTTTTCGCATTTATTTGCTTCCTGTGTATTCGTTACTTCTATGTTACAACGACAGGATGGGCAAGCGGATGGGCCTGAGACGTTCGAAAATTAACCTAATTATTAAATTGTGACTTTTGTAATTGTGATAAATTCCTATGACAATTTGTGTACGTATTGTTGGGTTTTGATGCCAATAAAAATGGCTATATTTATTGCAGTAATGTTTTATGTTTTGTCTGTGTTGTTCACATTTCTTGCACTCCAGCAGGACGTGTCTTATAGTATGTAGTTCTTGACTATCTTCACATATGGATATGGCTATCCTTCTTTTTCTTCTTGCGATCGCATCTTTGATGTTTACACCGTTAGATGAGTTCTCATGATGAACTCGACCGTTGTCTGGAGTTCCTCTTTAGCTCCATACAGCTTTGAGTTTAGTGTTGAGTCTTTGGGCCAGTATATCTTTCTTAACTGGTCGTACAGAGGACAATCCTGTAGAACATGCTCAGCAGTTTGTTCTTTTAATCCACATGTGCACAGTGGTGAAGTAGACAATCGTAGCTTGTGCATGTGTTTATTCAGTTTGTTATGCCCTGTCCTGAGGCGAAAAATGGTTATCTGTCCCTGCCGGTCAAGAGTGTTTTAATCGTCGTTGGGTTGATTCTGTTCTCTTCTGATAGCCTGGATAGCTCTCTTTTTCTTAAAGTATGTGATTTCATTATCTTCTTGTTCACAATCTCCTCCCTTTTTAGCAAGTTTATCTGCCTTTTCATTTCCGGGTACACCACAATGGGATGGTACCCACTGAAGTATGGTTCGCTTTTTGGCAGCTACCTTGCTTAGTTCATTTCTCAGATGCGGGAGTTTACCACTCTTGAGAGCTTGCAGTACAGACAGTGCATGTTTCTGATCATTGTTTTAAAGATACAGAGTCCGTAAGAATACTCATGTTATATGGTGGATTTTCTGTAACTATTTCTAAAACTGTTAGTATTAACACTATTTCTGCCGTAAGGATATATGAGTGAGCGACCGAGCAATATGCAAAATATGTAAAATTCTGAATGCCTGCAGGAAATTATTTGAAGGTCAAGGTAGTCCCATAGCAGATACAGTCGTAGTGGATTGAAGTGTTATAGACTTTACAATACTAGGTCCAGCTTTATCAGATGTAGTTACCAGTTAACTTTCCCGCTACCTTTTCCTTCCCTTTCTCAAGAACAGTCAGATGACCATTTACAGCTGGGTAGACTGGAGCATGACGCTACCAGGCTTCCACTCATGAACGCGGTAAATGTGCCGCGAGAGGAAAGTGCCAAAACCACGTAGCCAATCGAACATTCTAGGAAATTATGGAAACGATGATAATCATTAATACACGAGCAAGTCATCCTTCACAACGTAGCGGAAAGTAATCATGTTGTGATCTTATGCTGCATGCCCTGATGACGTCACTAAATTCCCCTGTGGTCAGGCTCATTCATTTCTATTGTGCGTCTGAAGTAAAGAAATATGGAAGCAGTGTGCTACAGAAGCATAGAAGCTTCATCAATGATGAGCAAAGAGGCTTCACTGGTTTTATAGATATATATGTGTGTGTGTGACGGTGCGAAGACGATGTGTGACGAAGAATAAGAATTCGTATGTAATGTTGTCGTCACTCTCTCTGGCCTACTTTCACACACGTTCCGCAGTCACAGAAAAACTCTCTTGATGACAGAGGTCCCACTTTTATTAATGAAACCCAATCCGGTAGCATATGAATCATACAGAAAACAATGTTGTCCACAAGTTTACTTTGTAGGTAATTCCAATACAACACCATATAACCAAGCTATTTAGGTATTTTCTACGTAACACCATATAATAACCCAGCACAGACAGCTGGACTATCTGAAATAAAATGAAACAAAATAAACTAGCATCGTACTAATGGACAAACATCATCTACGTAATAATACATACATATGTGTGAAAATATGCAAGTACATGCACTTATATGTCCATGTGTGTGTGTGTATGTTGTGTGTGTTCATGCAGATCTGCGTATATATGTAATCATACAATAAACATATCTCAGTCAACAATAATGCCTTCATACTCATACTAAATACTAACTACATCATCACGCGAGAGAAAACTTAAATGAAGCACTTCTATCTATGATGAAATATTCCACACAGCGCACTGGTCTAAATGACATCAAGTTATCAGTATCTTAGAGGTCTAGCTGCTCTAAAGAAAAAGGAGATATATACTCTATTCTTACAGCTCTATACTAAATGTAATAGGCATAGGCTACTCACGGAGCTAGAGGGTACGCTAATCTTTCTCTCACAATAACCACTGATGTAAAATTAACCACCTTTACGGCTCACAAGAATGCAATATAACTATTACTTAACACTACACAAATAATAATTGTAATAAATACACACTTGTATACAGCGCAATGCGACACTAGAATTCCTCTTATAAAATCACTTAGTACTTTACACATTTAACACTCAGTCTCACAGTTGAAAATAGCGATGAGATATATATACGTGAAATTACACTAGACAACACATACATCGCAAATCAGCTTGTATTAAACTATAGATAGACAAACGCTAATAAGCAATAACTCTTAAAGCTAAAACGTCTAATACTACTAAACGTAAAGTATTATAAAATGTACTTATATGCAAGCATACCTCTATGTCGTGAGTTCTCTTAACACAGATGCAATTATGCAAAAGCCCAAACCTCACTTGATTATCGTACGAGGGCGCGTTTTGCACAAGAAGAC
The DNA here is from genome assembly GCA_024509875.1 of Oreohelix idahoensis. NCBI lineage: Eukaryota > Metazoa > Mollusca > Gastropoda > Stylommatophora > Oreohelicidae > Oreohelix > Oreohelix idahoensis. Next base: position 26,748 of record JAMPIV010009779.1, read on the forward strand.
AATCTGGCTACTTCTCCTCTCTGACTGAAGACTTCAACTCTTTTAGTTTAAATCTTACCTATACTCCCCGGTACCTTATGAAAGCCACGTCAAAAATGTCAGGCAAAGCTCCTCCCATCCCTCTAGGGAGCAAATCAAGAGTCCTATGCTCAGTTGGGATGGCATGAGATCACATCTTAGTCACGATTATCTTCCTAATCGACACAACTCAAGGTCCGCCCACTAATAGGCTGTTACATCCCACGATATCTCTTGCCTGGAGTCACACCTCACGTTTTCGTGCTCAATAAGGTGTTTTCTTCCGGTGTCAGACAGCGCCGAGATGTCTAACAACCGAGTGCTGTCTCCCATGTCTCACACGTCTGTCTTCTTCACAGATGGCAAAGGTGTGTTTCGTTTAAATCGCCCATTCCCGTGTGAGAATGCCATCATGAGCACAAATATTCACCGTAGACAAGATAGAAAATTAATTACGCCGTCTAAAATTACATCTTTCTGGCCACACGGTTATATATATATATATATATATATATATATATATATATATATATATATATATATATATATATATATATATATATATATATATATATATATATATATATATATATATATATATATATATATATATATATATATACGAGGGGCGTTCAGAAAGTAATGCACCACATCGTTTTTCTCAGGAGCTGTTAAATCAAAAAGCATGAAATTTATACACAATATACATGGATATGTCATGTAAACATCGGTATTATTCAACATAATCCCCATCAACTTGTACGGCTTTATGCCAGCGCGAAACAAGTGCATGTATTCCTAGCCCGTACCAGATATTGTCTTGATCATGTAGCCATTTCTTCGCTGCATGAATCACTCCTTCATCATCTTCAAACCTTGTCCCACGGAGTGCATCTTTAAGTGGGCCAAATAGATGAAAGTCAGAGGGTGCCAAATCGGGACTATAGGGTGGATGGGGTAGTACAGTCCAACCCAATTTGGTATTGCTTCCCGTGTTGCCAGACTTGTGTGAGGTCGCGCATTGTCGTGAAGGAGAAGCAGGTCTGCTGGATTCTTGTGCGGCCGAACTCTGCAAAAACGTTGATTGAGTTTTTTCAATGTCTTAATGTAAGCTTGCGAATTGATTGTCTCTCCTCTTGGCATAACGTCCACAAGAATCACACCTTCAATGTCCCAAAAAGACAGGGATCATGACCTTTCCAGCTGAAGGAATTGTCTTGAATTTCTTTCTTCTTGGTGATTGCGGATGATGCCACTCCCTTGACTGTCTTTTTGTCTCAGGTTCAAAATGATGTGCCCAGGTTTCGTCACCTGTAACGATCTTAGCCAAAAAGTTCTCTTCATCAGCATTGAAACGCTCCAACAATTCAGAAGAAATTGCTTTCCTTTGCAATCGGTGGTCATTTGTGAGACTTCGAGGAACCCATCTTGCGCAAACCTTAGAAAATCCGAGAGTTTTTATAACTGCATTTGCACTACCAATCCTGACTGACAGCTGTAAGGCCAATTGTTGAGTAGTGATTCGCCTATCAGTAAGAATAATGCCCTCAGCGCATTTCAACATTTCTGCGTTGGTGGCTGTCGCAGGACGTCCACAGCGCGGCCGATCAAGCAGCTCCGTATCTCCACTTCCTGATTCTTTGATTCTCTGAACCCAGCGACTGACTGTACTCTTGTCGACTGCAAAACTTCCATACACATCACATAGACGCTTGTGAATGTTCACAACAGTTTCCTTCTCTGCAACGAGAAATTCTATCACAATTCGCTGCTTATAACGCAAGTTGCTAACACGCTCCATTTCAACGGTTTAGGGCAGCCGTATTATTTGGCCGATTGCGGTGCAATTTGGTGCACACAATTTGCCCATGCCATGTTTGAAGTGTGCAAAATTTCATGCTTCTATCTTCATTATGAACTGATAAAAACGATGTGGTGCATTACTTTCTGAACGCTCCTCGTATATATACAGTATATATATATATATATATATATATATATATATATATATATATATATATATATATATATATATATATATATATATATATATATATATATATATATATATATATATATATATACATATATATTGGAGACATTTACTCAATGCTTACCCGAACTGCGTAATGTAAATGGGGAAAAATTCCAGAAATTGCGTCAACGTAATGCAGGTGTTGAAAAATGAAATTAATCTAACATACATTGTTAGTGAGAAGCTCCGCACTCACTCTTACCCACTATTTCCTTAATGTTCAGTTAGTAATTAGTCCTACCCAGTCGTGTGCAGCTGTCGAAAAGTGATGGTTGTCTTGCAGTAAACACAGACACATCCCTTTTACTTCAGTTAAAAAACAAGTCATGTTCACAATCATAATGGAAATAATAGGGATTTTTGTTTTTCGTTTGCTATCATTCTTGCAAACTTTTTAAAGAAAAGATCGACTGTCCTATCGCATGCAGTTCAGGAAAACATTTTAGAATCTACCTCTTGAGTTTTCACTGGTGTAACCGTCCTGGTTACATTACCATGAATGTGCCTAAATATGTGTAATATACAAGTAATTATGTTATTGCATAGTTTTTCAAATTGTTAGGATGATTGCATTATATCTGTATAACTACTTTCAATCTTCTGTTACTTGTTCATCTTTTAGGTCTTGGTACAGGCTATCGCCTGAGGTGTTAACTTCCTAAATGACTTTATAATTTCCACATTATTAATTCACCCTTGCTTACAGTTGTGTGATGATGTCGTGTTAATATTCCAACAGTAATTCCAAACAAACAAGCAAACCTTATATAGTTGATAACTGCCAAGTGATCATATAAACCTTTATTCAACTTGAAGGAATACGATCAGTTTCATGTATATTATCAAGGTACGTAAACGAAATCATCTTCTTCAGTTCCTCTAATTTTGTCTGTATATCTTTCAATATTATTGACAGTTTGGCAATGCTACTCCGCAGTTTCAGTCTTTGTAACTTCGTTAATTTATTCCTCGTAGTACTCAATTAGATTCGTTATACTTTCTCCATCTACTATTACTTCAGGAGTGTCTATTAAGGATTTGGGCGCTCTACGTGGAGGATCCTCTACTTCATCAATGGCTAATTCTATCAGTTTGCTTATCTCTGCTATTTCGTTGCTACATTGGTTCATAGCTACAACGTTTCTGGATGAAAGAAATAATTATACAGTCAGCATCGATAGGCAGTCGGCACGACTGACTACTTACGTATAAATGTCAAAAATACGATTTCCCACAAAAATCTTGTTCTTGGCGATGAGTTTAAAACCCTTGTCAATATCCTGTAAACCACAGTATAATAAATGTCTTGTGATTCTCGAAGACTGAGCTGGACTTTTGTGACAGTCTGGGTGAGCGACTGGTTGCTACTCGTACATCACCAGATAAAATTACGTCCTTACGCTATGGCTCTCTAGATACAACTGACTAAGAAAATATATTATTTTACTAAACTCATAAATGGTGCGGGGCTTGCCGACTTAGAGCATTTTTTCATTGGTTATACTTATTGTAAAGATTAATTTCATTAGCTACAACTATCGTTACCTACTTGTCATAGAAATTAAATAAGGTCATGCACATGAGGTGACGTAATCCTCTAGTTAGCGTTGCTGGGCAACTCCCGCCAAAACTTATAGTTAAGGGAACACAGTTAGAAAAAGTTTTGTGCTTCGATTTCTATTATGCATATAGTAATTTATTCTGTCTTTCTTTATTACGTTAACATGGGTTACTAGCGTTAGCGGAGGCCATCCGCTCAAACTGGTAACGCTGAAAAAATACCCGTGATCCTGTGGATGCAACGATTTTAAATGCTGACTGGAGAAGGCTAATCTGACATTTCCTTAGTTTAAAGCATTTCTTTTTTTCCCCCGTAGTCGCCACAAGATATACCAAATCATCCCTTGGGATCTACCAGTACCTCTACTGTAAAGCAACAGAGGCACGAATATTTCTTTTTCTTTTTTTTTTAAATTATAAAAAAAAAAACATGGGGCAGTCTTTTATTTCGTTGCAAATAAAATGTGCGTTGTTTCAAAAGGCGGGCAATTTAGTCCCCGACCGGAATGGAAAAAAATAGATTTCAATATCAGAGTGTGATAAGAGAATTATTGTAAGGGAATATATATATATATTGTGACAGAGTTATGTAAATATATTACATATATCACACGTTTTGCTCCCACCTTGCTTCCTTATTAGTTATGCATGTTTTGTTAAGGCAGAACCTTCGTACTTCTATATTTGTCAAACTCATAATTGTAGCCACGCCTATTTTTTTTTTTTCGTTTCTCTATGTCTTATAGACACTAGGAATGTTTACATACAGACTATGATGCACGTAGCGAGAGAAAAGGGGGAGATAAGCTAATAAAGAAAATAAGGGCGATAAGTTAAGACGTACTTTCGGTAGACATTGGTCAGGGGGAATTAATCTGAGATATCAAGGGGGTGATAATCACAAGCTACGCCCCCCCCCCCTTATCCATTTGTTCGGAATGTAATTAAGCTACGGAACGACGAGATCAAAGAGACGATTTGCTCGTGGGCCAACGTCTAGCGGTCGGCAAAAGTGGCAAATTTAGCTTTCATTCAGAATTTGACCACGATTTCCCCAAAGGCGTGATATCTCGCACACGTTAGCGATTTTCTACGAAATTGATATATATACCGCATCCTTCAAACTCAGTTTATCTAGTACCCACAGAATTTTCAGACGTCTAGCTTCGAATTCTAGATCCATTATACCAGTGGAATTTCTTAGTTTTCTGATTGGAGATAGTCATATTTCTGTGTTGCGGTAAATATTATACTCGAATTTTAAGTGATTTAATTGTTAAGTCCGGCATTATATTTCACTAAGATTTTCTGTGTTGAGTGATTTAATTGTTAAAAAGTTCGTCATGTATATTTCACTAGAATTAACTGTGTTAATTGGCTAGCAGAATTAAAATAATTTATAGCTAAATTGTTCCGACTGTAGCGATGATTTAATGAATTGCTATTAACCAGTAAGAGATATTTTAATCGACTAGTAAATGCACTATTCATTATGAGTACTGACGAAATATATATTTATAATTCATTATGAGTAATTTTATAAATGACTAGCGCTTATTTCACGGGGGTTTTTTTTTTAACGATAATAGTAAATTATACTTTTACGCGGGTTAGGATTAAAATGAGATTGCGGTTAAATGTTTGCATTTTTCTTCCTTCCTATATCTAGTACGGGTCACAAACCCAAAATCTACCAGCGGCCTTAATCTGAGAAAGGGTCTAAGTCTAGTCCAACAAATACAAGAAAAGACATTCTTATTGTAATTATCGGGTCTTCGAGGTTGACCGGGTTTGTCTCTTGTTTCACCGAGAGAGAGAGAGAGAGAGAGAGAGAGAGAGAGAGAGAGAGAGAGCGTACCAATATATGACACTATAAGAATAACATTTAACTGGACATTTAGCTACCCAGATTTCTTTTGCATTTTCATCTACATTCAGCCCGCTGTGGCGAAGAATATCAAATTTAACATTTCCCGACTACCAACCACTTGGGTTGTGGCGAGGATTTATCCAGAAAAGATTTATCTACCTGACATTCTATTTAACAATCGAATATTTCAAGCTACTGTACACTGTGACATTTGATCTCGAAGTTGTGTTTCATACCTGGACTAATTGCTGTGACATGAACAGAGTCAATAATAATAAGTAACAAAGTAAGCGTTCACCAAATAATAGGATTAATCAGTCATTTGAGGAACTGGGGCTTACTTTGCCAAAAGAACCGACACTGAATCTGTTACCTGGAGCATGGAGATATGTTCAAGCTGTTGCCAACACTTATTTGGTAAGCGAGAATGAAATGTGATCACATGTTTGTCAGAGCGAGAGAAAGCAGGGATGAATAATTCTTATATTGTATAACTAATGTACTCACTTTGGTTTTTTTCCCTTCTTATAATTGCTCATACTGTTCATTTCAGAATAGATTAACCAGAAACTCTGTTCTTTACAGTATAGTCAAATTCTATACCATAGTGCTAATCTTTTGACCTTTTGGAGGTTAATAACTTCTTCTAATGGGATCTTGTCTCAACAGAGAAAATTGCACTTATGGGTCTATTTCTTTATTAATTCTTAACCTATGATTTTTTTGTTATATATTTGATATTTGATATTAAATGTGAAGTTTTCTTTATGATAAATGAACTTAACATAGAAACTTAATCACCTGTGTCGGTCAGCTCGTCCAATTATCCCTACTCCATTAATATAGTTTCACGTTTGTGCGTCTAATTGTCGTCACTTATCTGTGTGTGTGTGAGTGGTTGATATATATATATATATATATATATATATATATATATATATATATATATATATATATATATATATATATATATATATATATATATATATATATATATATATATATAAATATATACAGGAAGGGAACTGTCTGATCAACAAATTTCAGTCGTAAACGATAGGCTGGAATAGAGTATCTTCTAAAAATCCAGAGACAGACTCTACGTTTCACCATTTCACTCGTGAAATCTATTTCTTTACCTTATCTCTCACTGAGTACCATCTTTTTCAGTTCTATTCAGACGGGACCAGAATCGATCATAATTACCTATAAAAAATTTACGATATATATATATATATATATATATATATAGCTATACATATATATATATATATATATATATATCTATATATCTATATATATATATCTATATATATATATATCTATATATCTATATATATATACAGTAGAACTCCATTTATCCGAACCCCAATTATCCGAACATCCAATTATCCGAACACTTTTTTCCAGGAAAAAAAAAAAATCAGATGCCACAGTCACGTTAGACTAAAATTCTGAATCTTTTAATGCGGCAAACTTCAAATGTGTGCGAACAATTTGTAGAGAATGGGATGGCTAATGGTCGGTCGCTTACGTACAGGAAGTCAGTTAGATCATAAAGTCAGTTAATATCTGGTTTACCAATCCAGTGTACGTGTGCGTTCTAGGTAGAACACTGGCTAAACAGACAGTTCAACTTAAAATAATTGTGTCTGCTACTACAGCAGAATAATTTTGGTGTACAAGTATTTCTCTGTGCGATATGGCATCTTCCAGTAGGCCTAAAGCATATAAAAGGAACAGCAATGTTTTGTCAATTGAAACGAAAACAGAAATTATCAAGAGACTAGGACAAGGTGAAACTGTGTCTTCACTTGCGAGGATTTTCAATGTTGGGAAAGCTACCGTCTCTGACATCAAAAGTAACAAGGATAAAATTGTGAGTTTTGCATCGAAATTTGATAGTGAAAATGGGTCTAAGAAACGTAAAACCATGAGAAATGCGAAAGATGTGAAATTGGAAGAGGCTTTGTATATATGGTTTGTGCAAAGAAGAAGCAAAGGGGAACCTATCTCTGGTTCTCTGTTGTGTGAAAAGGCACTTCAGTTCAACAATCAACTTGACGGTCCTCCTGACTTTAAGGCTAGCCAGGGATGGTTAAGAAACTTTAAATCTCGTCATGGCATACGAGAATTGGAGATTCAAGGGGAATCTTTATCTAGCGATGCAACTGCCGCTAAAAATTTTAAAGCAACATTCTTGGCTTTTTTGGAAGAAGAAGGTTATTCACTCGATGATGTGTATAATGCCGATGAGACTGGCTTATACTGGAAATCATTGCCTCAAAAATCACTTGCATCTCAGCGCGAAGCAGCTGCCCCTGGGTTTAAAAAGTGCAAAGAGAGAGTCACAATTTTGGTAGCCGCGAATGCCAGTGGAAGTCATCGTTTACCGGTGCTAATGATCGGCAAAGCCAAAAAAACCACGTTGTTTAAAGAATGTGACATGTCTCCCATTGTGTTACAAAGCACAGAAGAGTGCTTGGATGAATAGTGAAATATTTCTTGATTGGTATACAAATCAGTTCATCCCAAATGTGAAGAGGTTGAGAGAACAAGAAAACTGGAAAAGTAATTCTTCTACTGGACAATGCACCATCTCATCCAGAGACGGATACATTGAATGCAGTTGATGCAAATTTTTAAGTAATTTTTCTGCCTACCAATGTAACAGCACTGATTCAACCAATGGATCAGGGTGTTATAGCAAAGCTTAAAAAGATGTACAAGAAGGAAGTCCTGCGTCGTTTATTGTTGGCTGAAGATGAAGAAAGTGTGGTGGCGTTTTCCAAAAAGCTTAATCTCAAAGACTGCTGCTATATGTTAGCTGATGCTTGGACCACCCTGTCACAAGATAATCTCAACAAGGCTTGGAGTAGATTGCTTGGGAAAAAAGGAGGAAATGAAACTACTGCAGTGGACACAAATGATGATTGTATAAATGAAGTTGTGGAACTGTTTCAAGCAATGCCCGGATTTTCGGACTGTGACAAAGATGATGCACACATGTGGCTAGAAGATGATAATGATTCTGGTTTTCAGTTTTTGAATGACGAAGAAATTTTGTCTTTTGTGCAAGAAGAAAACCAAATACATGTAGTGACCGATGATGAAGACTCCTCAGAAGTACATGATGTACTTGTAGATTATGAAGAAAAACCAAAACGTCGACCAAGTCCTGAAGAGGCCTTTATAGCACTAGAAACAGCGATGGCTTGGTACGAGCAAGAAGATGACAGCTGTCCTACACAGCTTCTGCTGTTGAAGAGAATGCGGGACTTAGCAGCCAAAAGGAGACTATCCAGTTTGGTGCAAAAGAGGATTCCTCATTATTTTAAATAGTGGGCTACATCTGTGCAAGTACATATATACGTAAGTTGCGCCTGGTTTTAAATCGTTTGTAATGTTATTTTGAAAACATTTCTCTTTCTTAACAAAAATAATTAATACAAGTAGTACATGCACTGCAGTGTAATAAAAGATTTTGGTGATACAGTGATCTAATACAGTGTGGGTATTATTATTACAGTACAAGTAAATATGTTTTATAGTGTATTTTCCTTGTGATGGTTAATTATTTTTAGAAATATGTGTACATGTACTCGATACATTATGTAATCCAATTATCCGAACATTTGATTATCCGAACGATGCTCGGTCCCATGGGGTTCGGATAAATGGAGTTCTACTGTATATATATATATATATATATATATATATATATATATATATATATATATATATATATAAAGGATCTCGTTACACGCTCATTGAGTCATATTGAGAATATGGTGTTAGGCCCATATTTTCTTGACCAACAGCACATGAGGGGTGATGTGGACAGCATCATGCTGGTCGCTTAACCTTCCCAGAGTTGCTCTGGCACCTAATTAATGAGCTAGGTCGACCCAGGAGCCGTTTGCGGTCTAAAAAACTCCCACCTCAACTGAGGATTAAACCATAGACCACCGAGCTAGGAAGCCAGTGCACTAACCTATATATAAGCTTAACAATTTTTCTTTGCAATAAAATGTATTATTTGTATGTACATTTTTTAATTATTCGTTTAAGTACATATTTTCTAAGAAGACGTCCGTAGCTTTCACCGGACGATCAAAAGTGTCCATGCAACAAAAAAGCTTGAGAAGCCCTGGTGTAAAAAAAAAAAAGAGCCGCTTCCAAGAAGCGTCACGAAAAAAAAATGATAGAAAAAATATGTATAAATGTACTTAAAGAAGTACAAAGATCATTTAGACACGTGCAGGTGATAAATGTTGAAATAAAATATTTCACAAGAAAAGTGTCGAGTTGATTTCCTCTTCCTTGCAAACAGTTTTAAAAAAGAATACAAATTAATCCTCAGTCTGCGTTTAAAAACCGGAAAGATCTCACGTAGTTTTACGGACATTGTATACATTTTTCATGTCTGCCAGATCCGGTGTGTATATCTTTCTGCGCATGTGTGTTTCGAGATTTCTAATTTCACACAGTTCCCCAGAAACACGTTATTAGATCATTCTAAATTCTTATTTAGGTGAAGACAATTTATGAAACGGGACGGGAAAGGAGACAGGGTCTGCGAGACAAGATTTAAAAGTACTTGTGTAAAAATTAATAAAATAGAATAAAAAGTAAACCTGTTCACTGTTTTTGTTACTTTGTTTTGTGCATTTTTTTGTTTTGCATCGATCTCATTAGCGTTAAAAACCGGATTTCTGTATGGAAAAGTCCGATGCTATCAATGTAATACCGCACCGCTGTACTTTTTTTTTCCTTCAATGTCTTGGTTTGGCGGGAATTAACATACCTGTCCATCAAGAATATTGAGTATGCATATTAATAGTGCATTTGAGGAAATATAGAAAAGAGTGAGATAGGCAAAATGATAGAATTCAAGAGAACGAACGAACGAACTTTATTTTCAAAGGTTTAAGAATTGGGCACGCAGGCCCGTGCAATATTCTACCCTTCTAGAGAGAGGTAACGAGAGAGAGAGAGAGAGAGAACGAACAAACGAACGAACTTTATTTTCAAAGGTTTAAGAATTGGGCACTCAGGCCCGCGCAACATTCTACCCTTCTAGAGAGAGGTAACGAGAGAGAGAGAGAGAGAGAGAGAGAACGAACAAACGAATGAACTTTATTTTCAAAGGTTTAAGAATTGGGCGCGCAGGCCCGTGCAACATTCTACCCTTCTAGAGAGAGGTAACGAGAGAGAGAGAGAACGAACAAACGAACGAACTTTATTTTCGAAGGGTTAAGAATTGAGCGCGCAGGCCCGTCTAACATTCTGCCCTTCCACTCTCATTTATCTTGCATATTATATCCTTTCATTCCCACATGATACTTTAAGCATTAATTTAAAGGCATGAAACATTATAAACTTAACATAACAGCACTCATTTACAGTATGCAATCATAATAAAAAAATGAGTAAGTTTTTTTTTTTTAAACATCAAGATAGTAATGACAATAAAACCGACAAAACAACAACAATAAATAAAAAACAAATAATTAATTAATTTAAAAAAACATAAATAAATAAAATAAAATAAACAAAACAAGAGAGAGAGAGAGAGAGAGAGAGAGAGAGAGAGAGAGAGAGAGAGAGAGAGAGAGAGAGAGAGAGAGAGATTGAAACGGAATGAAGCATTACAAAGACTGGGGACTGTGAAATATGGATTTCTCATGCAGGAAAGGATGTTGAGAGTGAGGGATTGAACTGAGATAATGTGACAATAATGACTTCTACCAGATGGGGGGGATTTCTCTGACTCACAGTTGCCTATTATCTTCTTTCTCTGCCTGGACGAGTTCATGTGATGAAGTGTTCGTGTTTCTTGTGCATGATCAGACTACTGGATGTCTATAAAATGTCTTATGTCTGCTTCTGTGCTTTCTTGATGTTTCTGTTTTCGAAGTAAGGGTAAGTTATTCTCCGTGCATCTACGATATTATTTTTTAACATTTTTTTATTTAACTCACCGAAGTGTTTCCTGCTTCTTCAGTTACATCATGTATTCAGATGTGAAATAGTGTGGCAAATAGTGTGGCAAATAGTGTGGCAAATAGTGTGGCAAGGTGATTTGATTTTTATCAGATGACAGAGATGAAAATGTGGGATGAAATCCCCTAGGCCCCCTATGGTAATAGCTCGTAAGTATGAAGGCATACACCTAGAGGGAATGAGAGAAGGTGAATCCTTACTGAGAAAGAAATTTCAGTAGGTATTCTGGTCTCCAGTGACAGCTTCACTCTGGAATCCCGAAAGATACAAGAGCCCCCACGTCCGGTTTAGCCGGAAGAAAACAATGATGCACTTAAATACCCACAGCACAAAAAATATAAACAAGTGATAAACTAAAATGTAAATTTATTTACCTATATATATATATATATATATATATATATATATATATATATATATATATATATATATATATATATATATATATATATACACACACACACACACACACACAAATAGGTAAACTACACTGGATAATGACGAACTGGCAAGTATACGGCTTGCTGAAGAATAAGATATGCTCGTACGACACAGTCTATTAACCTATCACTTTTGAATAACTACACTTGAAAAGGATGATATTGGATAGTTTGGCTTTGGTGTCTGGCCTCAAGTCTATCGGACCATTGATGGTTGACTGAGCCAAGGACACTGTGGCTTTGATGAATGTTTATGTTGCGCCTCAGTACTATCTGGTGATTTGTGATGACTACTGTTGTGTACTGTTAAGACCATCTGTCGAGGGGTGTGTGTTTATTTATATTTTTCGTGCTTATTCCTGCCTTTTGCGTTTGCACGACTGTTTGTTTGTATCCCATATAGAAAGGAATGTGATGTCCAGGGTTCTCTCTTTATGTGCCTGGCGAATAAACATTAATTCTTAGTATTAACTTACTTTATGCACACATCTCTTTCTCCAATGAAAGTCATAATAACTGAGTGACGGTTTGTAACTTTATTACACATGACGACGAACTTCACATTAGACCCATTGATGTGGTCAGGCAATAAGAACATAATCCAGATTAATAATAATAATAAAAGTCACTCATTTGCATGAACAATTATGAATGTTAAATATGCCATACATTATAATACTTCCATGTAAAAACAGGAATATACACTAGGGTTATCCACACATGCCCACACACACATCTGTGCCGCCTAACGGCTGGTCACTCAATGCTTCTCCTCGCTGCTAAACTCTCTCTCGTTTTTTTACCTGCCTTGTTAGTAAAACTTCCCCAGCCAGTCTCATCACGTGACATAGAGTGGCTATTTGGGTGAAGTGGCAAAGTGCCAAACTCGGCGTTAAAATTAATGCGTTTTCTACTCCCAACATTGCCCCCCTGTTCCCGAGCGGAAACCAAGGGTTTTCGCTTGAGAACAGTGGATAGTTAGCCCAAGAACTATTAATCTATTAGAAAAGAAAAATCCTCCTGTTCAGAATAATATATATGAAGTATTAATTGTAGTGCGAAATGACATGAAAACAGATATATGTAAACAGTTTAGACAAAATGTAATCCAATCTTTCAAAAAATGCAATTAAAGTCGTAACATGAATGTTTCAATAGTATATCACCTGAAAACAAAACAAGATCAGACAATGTCAACATCTGGCACAAACAATTTCACTTTCCAGTTACATTCCTTGACAATAAGTCTGCCAGAAAGTTTTCTGATCCCTTGATGTGGATAATTGTATATCTATATTCTTGGATAAGCAAGAACCATCTGTGTAATCTACTGTTTGTTGTAGTTTTTTGATTTAGGGATGTTAGTGGACGGTGATCCGTCTGGAGGTAGAAATGTGCGCCAAGTAAATAGCGTGATAACTTGCCCATACACCAAATGATGGACAAGAGTTCTCTTTCACTGGTGGAATAACGAGTTTCTGCTGGTAGCAACTTTCTGCTTACATACAAGCATGGATGTGGAGTATCATTGAACCATTGCAACAGGCAACCACCAATGCCAGTCTGAGAAGCATCAGTCCTCAGAAGAAATGGCATTGTGATATTAGGTAACATCAAAATAGGTGCCTTGGAAAATACAGTTTTAATTTTGTTCAAAGCTCCACTGCAAGTATCGGACCAAACAATTTTATTAGGAGCTCCCTTTTTAGTCAAAGATGACAGGACAGAAGAAATAGATGAAAAGTTCGGAATGAACTTGTGATAGAAGTTAATGAGTCCTAACATGCTCCTAACCTGTTTCTTTGTCCGAGGGATATCTAATTCTAATATGCGTTTGACAGTGTGCTCATCAGGGTATAACATGTGGTTACCAACACGGTGAAGAAGAAATGAAATTTCTCGACAACCAGTCTGAACTTTTGAAGGTCTAACTGTCAAACCATGCTTTCTGAGTAGCATTAATAAAGATTTTAATCCTGTGATATGTTCTTGCCAAGAACTATGGAATAAACAGATGTCATCTATGTATGTGATGACATCAGATCTATCTCCTAAGAGTCTCCGCATCATGCGCACAAAAGTCGCGGGAGCATTGACAAGGCCAAAACACATATAGTTCCATTGGAATAAACCATATGGAGTCATAAATGCAGTTAGAGGTTTGGCTTTATCAGTTAAAGGGATCTGCCAATATCCCTTGGATAGATCTAGTTTGCTAAAGTATGTAGCCTGGGATAGTTGTGATAAGAGATCCTCCAAAACAGGCATGGGCTCGGCATCTGTGAGAGTGACACTGTTAAGACGTCTAAAATCAATGCAGATGCGAAGAGATTTGTCCTTCTTTCTAACTAGAACCATAGGAAAAGAACAGGGTGATTCAGAAGGAGAAATGATGCCCATGCGTAGCATATCCTTAAGTTCACTATCCACCTGAGATCTGTAGTGTAAGGGTATAGTATATGGTCTGAGTTTGATAGGGTGATCATCAGTCAATGTAATATCATGAGAGATAACATCAGTGCGACCTGGAAGTTCAGTCAGCACATCAGAGAAAGATTCTAAAACAGCAAGAGTCTGTTCTCGATAACTAGAATCTAAATCACCTGATACAGTTACATCTCTCCAAGATTCGGAAGATGTTAAAGGCAGCAGAGGAAAATTAAAAGAAATATCGCTTGCTGTAGAATCATCAGATTCCACAACAGCTGACAAAGTCTGTTGCACTGGTTCATCAGAAATACTGTCTAAGATAGGTTCTAACTCTGCAGGGCGCTCCACATACAATTTTAACATATTAATGTGAAATGTTTTAACTTTGCCCCTTATGTCAATGGCATAATCTACATCAGTTTTCTTCTCAACCACCTTAAAAGGGCCCTGCCAGGAAATCAGCAGTTTATTTTCCTTGGTTGGAAGAAGTAGCCATACTTGTTCTCCTGGTAGGAACGAACGTAATTTTCGAGATTGGTTGCAGCGCACTCTCGACCTCTGTGAAGCATTACGTATCATACCTGATGCATAAGTACATGCATCTACAAGGCGTTGTCTGAGATCAATGACCAGTTCATAGCTGGTACGGACAGTAACATCCTCCACTGATCCCAACAACAAATCCTTGAGTATGTGCATAGGACCTCTAGGGTTGGCACCATATACCAACTCAAATGGCGAAAAGCCAGTGCTCTCATGGGGCACTTCTCTGTAAGCAAATAAGACTGCTGGTAACATTCGGTCCCAGTCACGAGGACATGTCTCGGTGACTTTGCCTAACATCTGCTTTCCACACTCTGTGATCGAGGTCTATGACCACCATCTCTAAAGTCATGACGAGCCACACATACTGGGAGTGCGTCCTTTATAGTTGGTTTGTGAACCTCTTTATCTGGGTGAGCTGTTATATATTGTCTCCCAAGTATCTCCATTGCCTCAAGGTCTTTCGGTTTTCTTTCTTGAAAAAATGAGGCAAGATCGGTGCTACATGCCGACAACACCTTGTCACGTAACATTAGATCAAGTAAGCCAGTGAAGGTCTTATCAATTCCGGACAATTCTATCCATCTTTTAGAATATAATTTTATTAATGAGATAAATTCTCCAAAGTCAGCTTTCCTGCTAGGCAGACAGTAATGAAATTTATCACGGAATCCTGCTTCTGTAAGCTGAAATTTACGTAGCAATGTCTCCTTGACAACATCGTAGTCTTCTCTACTACCGCTGTCCAGAGCAAAATAAGCCTGTAGAGCGTCCGCTGTTAAAAAATCGCATAATGTTGCACTCCATTGACCCTTGGGGATCTTCAACGCGCTGACCTTGAGCTCAAAACGTTGTAAGAAACTATCGACGCAGTCGATTTGTTGGTTGAAATTAGGCAATCGTATCCGGTTTGTGGTCACAGGTGTACTAGATGATGTGTTTGGAGCGTCCAACTCCACTTTTCTTAGGGCGACAGCAACATCTATATCTTTCTGAATACGCAATTTCTCTATCTCCAAATCAGTTGCTTTCTGAGCAGTTGCAGCAGCTAATCTTAATTTGTCTTTCTCAGCGTCAATCTTTAGTTTTTCTTGCTCAGCGTCAATCTTTAGTTTTTCTTGCTCAGCTTCAATCTTTAGTTTTTCTTGCTCAGCGTCAATCTTTAGTTTTTCTTGCTCAGCGTTAATCTTTAGTTTTTCTAGCGCAAGAGCTTGTGCAAGATCTTTTTCTCTCTCTTCATGTTCTAACTGAAGACGTTTTCATTCACGTTCATTCTGTCTTTCAATTCTTGCATTATAGCTGTCAAATTGTGCAGTAGCAAATGCCTCTAGTTCCGCTCCTGATTTATTAAATTTAATCCCAATTTCTATAAAGTCCTGAAAGGAAGACATGGTTTCCTACCAGAAACTACTTTCTGTTCAAAATATAGTGATATTTATAATGATGAACAATACAAAACTCAATACCTATGTAAGTCGTACAAACCCACCAAGGACATAATTAGAATGTGTTAAATTATGGTGATATTGTTAATGAACACTGCAGTGCTCAATACATGTTATAATAAAAGAAAAAAAAAATATGCAAAATTATGCCATATATATCAATGGGTCCAGACAAATGTACAATGAAAAGATGAAGGCAATGATGTCAATGACAATGATGATGATGATGATGGTATATTTTCAAATACAACACACACAAAAAGAAATCAAAATTAACTAAAATAAGACAACAACAACAATATTCTATATTAAGATGTAAAAAAAAAAATAATAACTATTAGACACTACAAATAATTCACAAATAAAACGAAACAACCGTCACAATAACAACTAAGGAGAAGAAGGTATAGAAAGCACTATTACAACAACTGACAATGTGAGACATATATACGAAACAATAACAAAACGTGATACCTAACGCCACATCTAATTACAAATTAAATGTTCGCAATGCAAAAAAGGACTGTCAGTATGAATGCGTCAAAGCGCTAAAATTCCTTAAATGCAAACCTCACATAAACCTATAGAAGATCACCTTTCATCATACTTCCGAAGATGAATGAAAAAAAATGATAACTAAAAAAAAAAAAATGGCAACACTGAACATATAGAATAGAAAAAAAGAAAAATAGCAAAGATGGAGCACGCTATGAAAGCACAAGAGGCTTTAAAGAAGCTTTTAAAATGCAGCTAAACGTATCGTAAAATGCAGACTAAAGTGTTTTGGTCTGAACACGGCGTAATTTAGTTTACACTGTCTCGCATGAATCAGGAACACTAAGCCAAAATAGAAACTATAGTTCTGAAAACTTGTTTTATAATATGTCGTCTGGTCGAACTATTTTATTTATTTCTTAATAATAAGGTCGGTAAAGTTTCTTTTATAGATTTATAAATGTTAGTACACGTATGGTCCCTGAAAGCCTTCAATGTTTTTAGAAAAATAGGTACTTCGTTTGTCTTTAAAATATTCCATCAACAGAAATCATGCGTGTTTGTTGACGTAAATTCCTGCTGCCGTTAAAGGTCACGGGGCGTGGCTAATTTGCCGCAGTGCGTCGAAAAGTTTCGCTTTGTACGGGAAGTTCATTAGCGCGACTGCTGGTTTCACCGCAGTTTTTGCAAAAAGGTTCGTTTGCAAGATATTTCATATACAGGAACAAAAAGTCATTGTTAAACAGCCCAGTTCTTCAAAATAGCTTAAAACACGTTGCCTTAAAAGTGCATCTGAACTCCTGTTTAATATTCACTCATATTATAGTTCAATTGATGCAAATGCATTTTAGATAAACTTGGTGCACATACTTAATTCAGGCATAAAACATAGCGAGGCACAAGCTTGGCTACCCATCTGTTAAGACCATCTGTCGAGGGGTGTGTGTTTATTTATATTTTTCGTGCTTATTCCTGCCTTTTGCGTTTGCACGACTGTTTGTTTGTATCCCATATAGAAAGGAATGTGATGTCCAGGGTTCTCTCTTTATGTGCCTGGCGAATAAACATTAATTCTTAGTATTAACTTACTTTATGCACACATCTCTTTCTCCAATGAAAGTCATAATAACTGAGTGACGGTTTGTAACTTTATTACACATGACGACGAACTTCACATTAGACCCATTGATGTGGTCAGGCAATAAGAACATAATCCAGATTAATAATAATAATAAAAGTCACTCATTTGCATGAACAATTATGAATGTTAAATATGCCATACATTATAATACTTCCATGTAAAAACAGGAATATACACTAGGGTTATCCACACATGCCCACACACACATCTGTGCCGCCTAACGGCTGGTCACTCAATGCTTCTCCTCGCTGCTAAACTCTCTCTCGTTTTTTTTTACCTGCCTTGTTAGCAAAACTTCCCCAGCCAGTCTCATCACGTGACATAGAGTGACTATTTGGGTGAAGTGGCAAAGTGCCAAACTCGGCGTTAAAATTAATGCATTTTCTACTCCCAACATGTACCTATGGCTGACTGGGCCAGTAAGTGCGGCTGCCGTGCTATGGTGAAAGACTTAGATGCCTTAAGAACCACTAAGATTTTTGGGACACCCCGTAACATACGTAGATGAACAGTGGTCTGGTAACAAGCTATTTATCGACAGGAGTAGAGAAACTCTTTCTCTCTCTCTCCGATGACGACAGTAGTTCTTGTTTATATCGAAGCTGTCAGTCCAATGCCTGCCAGATATAACACACAACTAAAAAAATAAACATTCGTTAGCCCTAGCCTAACAGGTAGTTATTTTTAGTGACTGTATTGGTAGTGTTATGACTGTATACATCAGCAAGTCGTGTGCACGTTTAGCTGTTACGAACATGACTGCAAGTAATGGCAGTAAATATATGCTACAATCAATAATAGTTTAGAACGTAATAATACATCTTGGTATCATAGCATGCCATTATATCAATCAGTACATTTCTCATTTGTGAGAACAATTAGATTTTTCACAGAGTGCCTTTGTACATAAGTTTACAAATGTCTATGCCAGTTGATTACAAAGTTAACTGCGAAGAAAAACGAAATACTCTGACACCTCGATCTTTCACAGTAAATCAGATTATGAGAAGAAAAATGTATGTCCCTGATTACTATGAAAAGATAATTACTCAAGGTATAAACGTCCTCATACCGTTTAAAAGAAGGATGTATCAAAAAATTATTTACCATTTATGCTATTGAAGTTTATTATTTATCTAGTTATTTATTATACGGACCTGCGCTGACTGGGGAGAAAACCCTTGCTTGTGGTAAAGTGGGATGTTATAAATATTTATAGGGGACTTAGTGTACTGACTGAGATCAGCTGTGAAGGTATATATATCTAATAAGAGTAGTGTATTATATATAACCTTACTTGCTGCCACATATGTATACCTCAGTCAGAATTATTCTGGAATAGTGTGATGACTACGTTATATGTCTAGGGTATGTGTATGATGAAGTGTAAGTCAAAACAACAACAGACAGATAAACAATTTAATTTATTCCACTACACTTGACAACACGGTGACACTCACATACATAAAACACTCTACAAGGATATCTTAAAGGAGTCACTGATAACTTTTCAAATAACAATATGTATTCATTGCTGTCATGAATGTATATGTGTCCTGATTCAAATACAAAGGAACCAGGAATCACAATCAATTTTAATTACAAGTTATATGTACAGAATTTATTAATATGAATCTTGTAGTGACATCTATTTTTAATAGTATCCTATGTGTGTTAGTTGTGTAGTAGTAATATGAGGTAATACTGGTTTTGTTTTGTTCAAGCTCTGTTGGTATTTGTCATCATGACTTCAATAGTTTGTCTTTATTGGAACTAGTATTGGAGATGTTCTCAGTTCCTGATATTAAAACAATTAAATTCCCCTCTTAATTGTATTTTACACTGTCATTTTAAGATGGGGGTACATAATGTTGAGCTCAGCTGGCCACATCAGCTTATCTTGCGTGATGGCGGCAGGAAAAGACTCCTCTGCTCGATTTCTCCCCTGGGCTCTGGAGACACCTCACTGATAGCTAAATGGACCAAGGAGTATGCTGTCCGACTCTGGATTCAGCAAAGCTCTGACCAGGTGCTGCTCAATACCATAAGACCACGGTCCCTGTAAACAAGAAGGATGTACCTTCTACTTCATAACTAATTGATACTCTAGTTCTACACTGAGCACAATACATCACACACATTGAGTTCAGAGCGTTAGGCCAACTGTCAGCTTCATCTGAAATACTTTATACCAGTATTTCCCTCCCTAATGGTTACTACGCCTCTGCAATTCCAGCATTATTTCTGTCTAATCAATAATCTAGGTGTCAGTGTACTGTTTGGCCATTCCATGCAGTTTTACTTTCCTCCGACACCTTCTGTTCAGGCTGGAGCATTATAGGCTTTACATCATGTTCGCTACTGAACTACACATATATACAGGCATAAATTAACAATTTACATTCAATTTTCATTAAAAGATATTGAATATTTCAAGCTTACCACAATTCATAGAATAATAAACAGTTTCGTTGACTGGCAATGAATATAGCACAACTCCAATCTGCCGATGTTCCAGGCTTTATTTTATATAAAATATACACTGGTGCTCAACGTACTGCTTCTTAGTAGGATTATTACAAGATGTGGCAATGAACAGACGCTCTGAATCAAGTATATTCGCAGCTCTACCCAATGAAACCACGTCTAACCATCTTTTCAAAAAAGTACCCCTTCTATTCGTTTCCCATAACAACACAAGATAGTATTTATAGCCCGACCAATCGTGTTTAGTCTTATATTTGTTGCGCTCCAATCAATTTGGAGTTAACATGGTAGGCTATTTCCGTAACGTAAGGTTTTTTCAAACACGTTATAAAAAAATTTTATGAGCAGAAATGATTTCATGCTGTCAGGCACCCCCACTATTTTATTTTGGTTATAACTTGGTAATTCCTAGACTATTTGCGTAACGTTTTACATATTCTTTGTCAGCAAGCCCTAAGGAACCCAAATATACAAATTTAAAAGAGCTAAGTGGCTGCGTTCAAAATATGCAATTTCTTCTACCTCCTGTTTCGAAGATGTGCTGTCTGGGTACTGTAATGTTTTCAAACGTAAACCCATCTAATGTCATCTTTTCTAATAAGCGTTTTCAGGATTTTAAAACCTAACTCTGGGAAGGTTAGTGTTTTTATCACTGTCCGTCCGAAAAAAAAGTTAGTGCATGTGGCCTTACACGCGTGATAGTAGTAATTGTGTATCGCGCGACGCGAGTTTAGTGTTGCATGTGTCCTTATTTTCATTCGCCCCTCTCTCTTTCTATTTGAGTCCATCTGTTCGTTCGTTTTGGTAACGTAGTATAATTAATGTTAGGATTAATTTAGGTCATTACGCAGTGTGCCTCTCAATGTTTTTTCTTAGAAATGCAATACCCGTTTTAATGTGTTGTGGAAACGCTTGTATTTATGCAGTGGCTTATATTTAACGTGGAAACGTTACAATTTGCAGACGAAGCATAAAACAAAGGGGATTTCGAGTACTGTCATTGTGACAGCACTGTTCTTTTACCATTTCTCTTTTCTTTATTAAATGTATTTGTTAGGCTTTATATTTACCTGATAATTTATATATGTGGATTAGAATATTTCACGACACCTCCCCTCTTAAAACAGACATCCCATGTCAGTCCTTTATTCTATATACACATAGATAAATGTAAGTCAACTTGACTTTACTCTGCTGTGGTGCTATCATGGTTTTATGTAGTTGGGTCCATTCAGAGTAGGCACTACTCATGAAATCTGCCTCAGACTTCTACAACCAATAATATATTTCGGTTATGTTACTGAACAGCCGCAAGTGTGAGTGCTTGTCTTAATGCTGCTTCGCAACCCGTATTCACCATTTCTCTTCTCTGAGTCTGCGCAATGACATGTCCAGAGAACATTATATTTCTCTCAAAATGTACGTTATGAGGAGATAACATATACCTGGTGATAGCAGAGTTTTCGTAGTGGATCCCATAATCTTCTTATTATCCTGTATGAAACATTAGGAATATCCTCAATCAAAGAGGCAACTCAGGGATTCATTACGTTCCTCCGAAATGTTTACATCCCACAATTTTCTCATCATTCTAGAGAAGACACTAGGCGCATTCTTCAATCCAAATGGCAATCTATTAAACTCATAGTGTCCTTCTGAGGTACTAAAAGTTAGGTATGGTCTAACCTCAGGCTTTACTGGAATCTGATAGTATCCTTTACTCAGATCCACTTTTGAGAAATATTTAGCTTTATTTAGTCTGGCAAACAGCTGATTTGTATCCGGCAATGGATCCACCTGTCCTTCTGTAATAGCATTCAGTCTCCTGTAATCTATACAGAGTCTATGTTCTCCAGAGGGCTTCCTTAAGAGTACAACACCGGAACTATACGAAGATTCACTGTGCGAAATAATTCCTTCCTTCAACAGATAGTCTATCTCTTCCTTCAACGCTTTCTCCTTAGCAAACGGAATCGAATATGGTTTCATATAGACAGGTGTGGGGTCTATCAGTTTCATATCATATTCCAATGGGTTTGTATGCCCTGGTCGGTCTGTTAACACCTCTGCATGATTATTTAGAACCTGTTGCACTCTCTCTTTCTGAGTTTTCGTTAAATGTGTACTGATTTTCACCTGTGCTGCTGTCTCACAGGGGTGTATTTAAGTCCGATTACGGGATTTTCGGCTTATCCTGGGGTAAGACATCTGTTTGCACTCTCTGCATAGTGGCCATTGTAAAACAGTTAAGTGAAGCTTGTCCGTGAAAAGGGGCTTCCCATTCCATTTGGTCCACTTTTTCAAATTTATATCTCTTTTTATTATCAGGCCTAATTTTGCCCCGTGGCGTGTCCAGGTCCTGATCAATGTTCCCACTTGTGGGTGTTCCCTCATGTGCTATGCTACACCTTTCTACAAAATTCTCAATGTCCCATCTTGCTTTGGGCCAATAATAATTGTGAGCCACCTTTTGAATGATGGTACCTATCTTCTCATGGTCCCCATCTGGTTTCACATGTAGGCTCCTTATTAAGTCTGCCCTATATCTTTTAGGAAGTACCAGCTGTCCCTGACCTTTGGATCTAGCTCCAGTCTTCCTATACATCAACTTGTTTTTCATGTAAAAATCTCCCTTGCCTGGAGTTGTATGATAAGTTGACAATTTTCTGAAACAAGGCTTGAGTGTTTTATCCCCAGCCTGTGCCTTCCTCATCTCTTCTGGAGTGGTATCTAACATAATATCCTCCTCCTGTCTTGAGCTCGACCTGACCTGAAGGGTTGCCATATACACAGGTTTCCTTCTGCAACGGTCAGTGTCATGATTGTCCATCTGACAATTTTTACACCACCTTTTTCCTTGGTTGAAAGATTTTCTTTCATCATATTTCCTTTCATCGAATTGTGGGGTTTTATTTTTATTTTTGTACCGTGGCCTATCAAACTGGTGCTTACCTTTGTTTTGATCCCTAGGATCAAATTTATTAAAGTTCTGTGGTGCCCTAAAGTTATCCACTTGTTTCTTTTTATTACCTGTTACCTCTGCTTGAGCTGCTTGATACCTTTCAGCAACATTTAGCAACTCACCCAGCCTCTCTGCACCTTGTTCCATGAGAAACTTTCTCAGGTCTGGAGCCATGGACTCTCTTAATTGTTCTATAAGGACCATTTCCTTAAGATCTTGGGTTTTCCCCAGAGAAGTCCATTTCTCCAAGTATGTCTCTATTCGTGCAGAGAACTGGTGATAGGTTTCACCTGACAGTAGTTTAGCATTCCTAAATTTTTTCCTATAAAATTATGCATTCTTTTCATATCTTAACAAAAGAGCCTGCTTTAGCATGTCATAATTTTCCTGATCACCTCTGCTCATTTTTGCAAAAACTTCATAAGCTGCCCCACGAAGTCCTTGAGATAACTTTAAGCTCCACCTTTCTCTCTCTAACCCATACGTGGTAGCTAATAGTTCATACCTATTTAGATAGCTCTCTATATCATCGTCTTTCTCAACAAAATGATCTAAATGAAAATTCATAGCTGAGGTTGAGGCTCCCTGGCTAGCAGTGGCATCAGAGGCAAAGGGACTGGCACCATTTTCAGGAGCATGGCCTTGAAACTCAAACTCCCTTAATCGTAACTCATGTTCCCTCTGTAATCTCTTCTCCTCCTTTTCTGCTTCCCTCTCTGCAGTCAATCTTCTTTCTTCTGCAGCTAATTTCTTCTCTTCTCTTTCTGCAGCTAATTTCTTCTCTTCTCTTTCTGCAGCTAATTTCTTCTCTTCTCTTTCTGCAGCTAATTTCTTCTCTTCTCTTTCTGCAGCTAATTTCTTCTCTTCTCTTTCTGCAGCCTGTCTTCTTTCCTCTGCTTCCAATTTCGTAGCCTCAGCCTCAATCTGCAACCTCTTAGTCTCAGCCTCAGCCTGCAACCTCTTAGTCTCAGCCTCAGCCTCAAATTGTAACTTCTTAATTTCCCTTTCAGCCTCTAACTTTCTTTCGGCTTCAAACCTTCTTTCTTCGCGTTCAATAAATTTGTCACATTCCGTAGTGACATAGGCAACCATAACTTGCCCATCTAATCCTAACTCTTTTGCAGTCTGAACAGCAGCAGATCGAAATTTGGCTAGGTCCGCCATTGTCTATCAGGTAAGTTTATACAATGTCTAACTAACAATTCAATCTCTAAATATATATCTAATGGACAACACAGGCACCGAGAGCTCAACCTTATTTAATTCCACCCAAGGATACCTTTTAATTCTTATTATTCCCTGAAGTGAATTTCCCCCAATATTTGTAATAGGTAAAGATTCAAAATCCCGTGAGCGAGACCCCAATATATGTGGTAAAGTGGGATGTTATAAATATTTATAGGGGACTTAGTGTACTGACTGAGATCAGCTGTGAAGGTATATATATATCTAATAAGAGTAGTGTATTATATATAACCTTACTTGCTGCCACATATGTATACCTCAGTCAGAATTATTCTGGAATAGTGTGATGACTACGTTATATGTCTAGGGTATGTGTATGATGAAGTGTATGTCAAAACAACAACAGACAGATAAACAATTTAATTTATTCCACTACACTTGACAACACGGTGACACTCACATACATAAAACACTCTACAAGGATATCTTAAAGGAGTCACTGATAACTTTTCAAATAACAATATGTATTCATTGCTGTCATGAATGTATATGTGTCCTGATTCAAATACAAAGGAACCAGGAATCACAATCAATTTTAATTACAAGTTATATGTACAGAATTTATTAATATGAATCTTGTAGTGACATCTATTTTTAATAGTATCCTATGTGTGTTAGTTGTGTAGTAGTAATATGAGGTAATACTGGTTTTGTTTTGTTCAAGCTCTGTTGGTATTTGTCATCATGACTTCAATAGTTTGTCTTTATTGGAACTAGTATTGGAGATGTTCTCAGTTCCTGATATTAAAACAATTAAATTCCCCTCTTAATTGTATTTTACACTGTCATTTTAAGATGGGGTACATAATGTTGAGCTCAGCTGGCCACATCAGCTTATCTTGCGTGATGGCGGCAGGAAAAGACTCCTCTGCTCGATTTCTCCCCTGGGCTCTGGAGACACCTCACTGATAGCTAAATGGACCAAGGAGTATGCTGTCCGACTCTGGATTCAGCAAAGCTCTGACCAGGTGCTGCTCAATACCATAAGACCACGGTCCCTGTAAACAAGAAGGATGTACCTTCTACTTCATAACTAATTGATACTCTAGTTCTACACTGAGCACAATACATCACAAACATTGAGTTCAGAGCGTTAGGCCAACTGTCAGCTTCATCTGAAATACTTTATACCAGTATTTCCCTCCCTAATGGTTACTACGCCTCTGCAATTCCAGCATTATTTCTGTCTAATCAATAATCTAGGTGTCAGTGTACTGTTTGGCCATTCCATGCAGTTTTACTTTCCTCCGACACCTTCTGTTCAGGCTGGAGCATTATAGGCTTTACATCATGTTCGCTACTGAACTACACATATATACAGGCATAAATTAACAATTTACATTCAATTTTCATTAAAAGATATTGAATATTTCAAGCTTACCACAATTCATAGAATAATAAACAGTTTCGTTGACTGGCAATGAATATAGCACAACTCCAATCTGCCGATGTTCCAGGCTTTATTTTATATAAAATATACACTGGTGCTCAACGTACTGCTTCTTAGTAGGATTATTACAAGATGTGGCAATGAACAGACGCTCTGAATCAAGTATATTCGCAGCTCTACCCAATGAAACCACGTCTAACCATCTTTTCAAAAAAAGTACCCCTTCTATTCGTTTCCCATAACAACACAAGATAGTATTTATAGCCCGACCAATCGTGTTTAGTCTTATATTTGTTGCGCTCCAATCAATTTGGAGTTAACATGGTAGGCTATTTCCGTAACGTAAGGTTTTTTCAAACACGTTATAAAAAAATTTTATGAGCAGAAATGATTTCATGCTGTCAGGCACCCCCACTATTTTATTTTGGCCATAACTTGGTAATTCCTAGACTATTTGCGTAACGTTTTACATATTCTTTGTCAGCAAGCCCTAAGGAACCCAAATATACAAATTTAAAAGAGCTAAGTGGCTGCGTTCAAAATATGCAATTTCTTCTACCTCCTGTTTCGAAGATGTGCTGTCTGGGTACTGTAATGTTTTCAAACGTAAACCCATCTAATGTCATCTTTTCTAATAAGCGTTTTCCAGGATTTTAAAACCTAACTCTGGGAAGGTTAGTGTTTTTATCACTGTCCGTCCGAAAAAAAAAGTTAGTGCATGTGGCCTTACACGCGTGATAGTAGTAATTGTGTATCGCGCGACGCGAGTTTAGTGTTGCATGTGTCCTTGTTTTCATTCGCCCCTCTCTCTTTCTATTTGAGTCCATCTGTTCGTTCGTTTTGGTAACGTGGTATAATTAATGTTAGGATTAATTTAGGTCATTACGCAGTGTGCCTCTCAATGTTTTTCTTAGAAATGCAATACCCGTTTTAATGTGTTGTGGAAACGCTTGTAGTTATGCAGTGGCTTATATTTAACGTGGAAACGTTACAATTTGCAGACGAAGCATAAAACAAAGGGGATTTCGAGTACTGTCATTGTGACAGCACTGTTCTTTTACCATTTCTCTTTTCTTTATTAAATGTATTTGTTAGGCTTTATATTTACCTGATAATTTATATATGTGGATTAGAATATTTCACGACATTGCTAAAGATAAGTTTGCTACAGCGGTTTCTTCTAGGCTTCACTCGACGCAGAATTTAGAGTCGTTCTCTCGTACGTTCTGAACGTATGTGAAAATGACTCAAAATTTTCTAGTTTAGATGGTCCGAAATCGGACTACAAAAAGATTTTGAAAGTAAGTTTTGTCGGTAAATTAATATGACGCAATATCCAATTTAAAATATGGAACATTTCAGAATACTTAGCACTAGTTTTATTTGTAACATTCCACCTAAATGTTGGGTCACCAAATGATGTAACAATTGTGCCCGTTTCCCACGCAGAAATTGTATCACGTTTAAATCTAAAACGGCGGAGAGAAAAAAAAAAGAGGGGAAGAAACGGAATTCCCCCCGCCCCCACATACTAGTCTGATGCAATTTCTGCAACACATTTCGCAAATACGAACGATTCAAATATTATGAACGAAAAGACTTTATATCACAAATAGACAGACAGATAGACAAACAGACAGACAGTGAGACAGGCAGACAGCAAGACAGACAGATAGACAGACAAATAATGATACATTAATAGCCGGATGAAACTTTAGAGTCATGACCCATTTAGGGTCACCACTTTGTTATTTAAAAAAACCTTGAAGACCGAACCTATTGCCTAATCAGTGATAACCTTCTAATGATACTACTTCTAATGATCAGATTATCTCCAGTTGTAATACATATATCAACAAATCAATTCTCTTTAATCTCCCCAATGAGTATAGGCCTTCAACAAACAAATGCCAAATCCTCCTTTCACTTACCATCAGCTCAAAGTTTTTTCCATGTCTTCTTCACCATTTTCATTAGTCCCCACTTCTATTCTCTAAGTGTGTGTTTTGTTCTACGACTTCTATTCTCTAAGTGTGTGTTTTGTTCTATGACTTCTATTCTCTAAGTGTGTGTTTTGTTCTACGACTTCTATTCTCTAAGTGTGTGTTTTGTTCTACGACTTCTATTCTCTAAGTGTGTGTTTTGTTCTACGACTTCTATCCTCTAAGTGTGTGTTTTGTTCTATGACTTCTATTCTCTAAGTGTGTGTTTTGTTCTATGACTTCTATTCTCTAAGTGTGTGTTTTGTTCTATGACTTCTATTCTCTAAGTGTGTGTTTTGTTCTATGACTTCTATTCTCTAAGTGTGTGTTTTGTTCTACGACTTCTATTCTCTAAGTGTGTGTTTTGTTCTACGACTTCTATTCTCTAAGTGTGTGTTTTGTTCTACGACTTCTATTCTCTAAGTGTGTGTTTTGTTCTATGACTTCTATTCTCTAAGTGTGTGTTTTGTTCTACGACTTCTATTCTCTAAGTGTGTGTTTTGTTCTATGACTTCTATTCTCTAAGTGTGTTTTGTTCTATGATTTCTATTCTCTAAGTGTGTTTTGTTCTATGACTTCTATTCAGTTCGCAATTGACTAAGCATGTGGCAGTCTTGCAGGATGTGTTCGGCTGCCTGTGCTGCCTGTCCACACGTACATAGGGGTGATGGGACCAATCTCAGTCTGTATAAGTGACTGTTCAGTCTGTTGTGTCCTGTTCTCATACGGAACAGGATCACCTGTTTTGCTCGATCAAGATATTGATAGTTGTCTCTTTGTTGATCAATTTTCCTGATGGCCTTGATAAGGGTCTTCTTTTCCTGGAATGTGATTGTTTGTTCTTTTTGTTCCTGTGTTGCTCCCTCTTTTGCTAACATATCTGCTCTCTCATTTCCTGGTATGCCACAGTGTGATGGTATCCACTGTAGCACTACCCTTCTTTTGATATTTACTTCGCATAGGACTTTGTTTAATTCTGGCAGTTTATCACTGTTGAGGGCTTGCAGAACTGATATTGCATCGGTAAGGAATACAACCTGCTGACATTGGCTTATTGTGTTATTTATTATTCCTGCAGCAATGCTTATGGCCTGTACTTCAGCAGCATAGTTTGAACAGAATATTCCAGTAGGTGAACAGGTGGATTCATTTTCTTTGTCTGGATAGACCACATAAACTCCTGCGCCTCCGTTCTTCACTGCTCTGGTTGCAGATCCATCAGTATATACTTGGATCCATGCTTCTCTGGGGTATAGTTCTTCAATCATGTCACATGCTGCTATTTTCCTTTGGAGAGTATTTAGCTCTCCCATGGGGCAGGTGGTAGTTATGGAGGTCTTAATACTGAGATTTTGATGTTGTTCCCATGGGGTTGGGAGGAGTGTGGGAGTTATTTCCTTAGTGATGTCTGGTAGTTCATCCTTGTATGTTCTAATTAGTTTTTTGGACCGATGCACAAAACTGCTTCTCTTCAACCTCCCACTGGCTAAATCTCCAAATCTAGTTTTCATTGGATGTGCGGGCATGTTCTTGTACTTTTCTGCTTGGATCAGGGTCTTAGTGTCTCGTCTGTATAATAAAGGTGGAATGCCTGTGATTTTTTTCCATTTCATTTATTGGTGTGGTCTTCATGGCACCCGTGATCAACCTAAGCGCTTGATTTTGTACTTTATCTAAGGCTTGTAGGTGTGATTTGGCTGCTGTAGACCATGCTGCTGATCCGTACTCTAATATAGGTCTTATTGCACCTGTATACACTTTCTTTAGTGTTGTTTCGTTAGCTCCCCAACTTGATCCAGCTATTTTCCTCAGTATGGAAAGTTTTCTTCTCGCTTTAGCCTCTGTTCTCTCGATGTGGTGCCTCCATGTCATTCTCTTATCTAATGTAATGCCCAAGTACACCGGTTCCTCATCTGTTTGGACATGTATATTTCCAAGTCGTATCTCTCCTGCTTTGTCTTTGTTGGAGAGCGTGAAAAGTGTTGTTGATGATTTTTCAGCGTTGATCTGCACCATCCATTTCTCTGCCCATGCTGCTATGTTGTCTGCTGCCCTTTGTATTCGCTTATTAGCGATAGTTAGATGTTCTTCTACACACCACACGTTTTGTTCTATGACTTCTATTCTCTAAGTGTGTTTTGTTCTATGACTTCTATTCTCTAAGTGTGTTTTGTTCTATGACTTCTATTCTCTAAGTGTGTGTTTTGTTCTACGTCTGTCTCTCTTATCCTGAAGATTCCAGACCAAGGACTGCCTTGTAATGCTACCAGCCGGTTTCCTCAATATGTGTCCTATCCATCGCCAGCATCTTTGTCTCATCACAAGTTCTATTGACACTTGTCTAGTTCCTGTCATCAATTCCACGTTGGAGACCTTGTCACTCCACTTCAGTCCTTCTATTCC
Source organism: Oreohelix idahoensis (assembly GCA_024509875.1). Classification (NCBI taxonomy): domain Eukaryota; kingdom Metazoa; phylum Mollusca; class Gastropoda; order Stylommatophora; family Oreohelicidae; genus Oreohelix; species Oreohelix idahoensis. The sequence goes on from JAMPIV010009779.1 coordinate 57,200, forward strand.
ACATAAGCATCCATTTATGAAAGTTGTAACAGTTGTACGGTTTATTATTGTTATCAACATCATCATCATATCAGTATTTACTCCTACATGGAGCATAGTGCTACTCTTGCAACTGGTCCTTTTCCAGGAAGCCAACAGAAAAGCATTCATGTGACCCCCTTTCAGCGGTGGAATGAATTTCCTGAGTAAACTGATCAATACTTCCTCTTCTTCTTCGTTCACCCTCAGACGTCAAACTTGAATATGTTCAAAGAAAGCAGCGGTCAGTCTGAGGTTACTGACATCTCCGTAGAGCTTTTCTAGGAATGGTACTGGTGATGGCCATATGCCCTTTCTCTGTTCCTCATATGTTGAGTACCTTTGAAGTAGATGTTCACCAGTCATTACATCAACACGACAATGAAAATAATCACCGTCAACATTTTCCTTTTTGCTCCTCATGGAGTATGGAGCCTCAACCTGAGGCTGGTTCCCTTTGTCACGTGCTGTTGCAGTGGTGGCTTATGTATCTATTTGTTTGACATGATGAGGTTGCCAGCCTCATGCACAACTTTAAATTTGTTTAAATAATTTGACGGAGATGTAGTATTTTTCTGCTCTGTTTCCTTATTGGCCTCCAAGAAAAAAAAATGATTGCGATAATGGGACAGAGAAACAGAAAGATAAATAACAACTAAAAAATATTGTAGAGTGTTGCAAGAACGTTCATTACGCTGGAATATATACATGCGAGAAGACGGAAGACATAGAGACATACGGAGAGGAAGTCTGGGTGCAAAGAAGAAAGAAAATATAGTAAGGGGACAGACGTTTTGAAGACATTGAAAGTGCTCTCTGAGAGGTATTCGATACTGCTCTTGTCATACCCTACTATCTACAGGTTAATTGACAAGCCACTTTCTATTTTTAAAATGCAATAGTCTCGCTTGTGTCTTTTGAAAAAGGATCCAGTTACACAATGTGGTGTCGTGGTTTCTATTGTTTAATTTCATACTATACTTGTTTTCTCGATTATGTCTTGGATTAATAATTATGTTGAGGTTCATAACAACCACCATAAGAACTCAGTAACAGTATTTCCAACGTTCCAACTCAACGATAAATATATCGACTTGAAAACTCTATCGACATTCCAAACATTTAATTCAACGTAGACTATACATCTCGACAAGGCATTTCAAAGCAGGTTAATTTCACCAAATTCCACATTCCATTATTCCACATAAGTCATATATGATCCCGTTTCATTTGTTTGTTCCATATTTAAACACATCGATGTCTTACAAGACATTATCCATTGAACATGTTAGCAAAAACCACCAGCTTGGTAGTATACACATATGACCCTAACAGGGTAAACAACAACACTGTTCTGGTTCTACCACAAACATATTTTACGTCATATGCGAAGTACACATAGTGACAATTCTTTATCGTGCCGCGCTTACCAGCACCAAAACTCCTGATTATTCTCTGACATGTGGCGTGCAATAGCCAACGCCACACACACCCATAGAGGCATATTGGGAATATGGTGTTAGGCCCATATTTTCTGGTCAATCGGCACACTAAGTCAGCATCACGCCGGCCGCCTTAACCTTCCTAGAGTTACTCTGCTACCCAATTCAAGAGGCTGGGTCGACCGGGAGCCGTTTGCGGTCTAAAAAATCCCACTTCAACTGGGATTGAACCGTGGACCACCGAGCTAGGAAGCCAGTGCACTAACCACTGCGTTACAGCGTCTTTTGAGTATACATGAAAAACTTGTGTAAACAAAGTGCAATAAGTGTTATTTGGCTACAGATTATTATTTTTATTTTTTTTCATTAACAGAAAGAAAATAAAGAGAGTCGAGTGGCTAAGAGGTTTGGCGTTCGCCTCTAATTATGAACGTTCCGGGTTCGCTACCAGTGTACAGGGGATATAGTTGATGAAATATTTTTTTTTCAGAGCCAGTGGTTCCTCATGTTGTCATACTCCCCCCTGATCTCCTGTGTAGTCAGATTGGATGACTAGCCTTCTCGGATAAGGGCGAAAACAATTGGAGATTCCGTGAAAAAATACTTTAAAAAATCCAAAACCAACAAAATGAAATTGAATATGGTCAATAAACTGACGTTACAAAAGACAGAAAAACTTGCTACCCTCTATGAAATGATGTGTTGAATAGACCAAATCTCATGCTGAGTTGTAAGATAAATATGATATTGTATTTTATGTTATAAAATATCGGTTCTTGTGCGTTAATTCACCGCTAAAATCAAATTGTGGAAATTTATTACCAAAACTGAGAACCGTACTTTTTCTTGACTGAAAAAGGTTGATTTCACATTGTGATTTGGGAGGGCAAAAGTCACCGCTAAAATCAAATTGTGGAAATTTATTACCAAAACTGAGAACCGTACTTTTTCTTGACTGAAAAAGGTTGATTTCACATTGTGATTTGGGAGGGCAAGTTTAAAAAAAAAAACGTTCCTCATGCATTCATAGTTGACACGCTTACGACAGACCCGCCCCCAACCCCCCCCCCCCCCCCCGTATTTTAAGTTTATAAACTAATAAAACGGTATTGAATCAGTTCTACAAGTTAACGGTACACAGGAAACAAGGGAAGTCGCTGCCGTTGACTTCTCTAACTCAAGATCAGAGTCAGGTACCCATTTACAGCTGGTTAGACTAATGCGTGACACTCTGATCTTGAGTTAGAGAAGGCAACGGCAGCGAGGAAGAGAACAGGTGTCACGCATCAGTCTAACCAGCTGTAAATGGATACCTGACTCTGATCTTGAGTTAGAGAAGGCAACGGCAGCGAGGAAGGGAACAGGTGTCACGCATCAGTCTAACCAGCTGTAAATGGGTACCTGACTCTGATCTTGAGTTAGAGAGGGGCAAATACTCAACGAATAGAGAGATTGTGGAAATCTGCGAAAGAACGCAACAAACGTCAGAACGGAACACACAGACACATGTTAGATTCCTACATGTGTGAATTTTTGTGGCGACATCAGAATAAAGTTCGTCAGTCAGACCCGTTCGACAATATTGCTTGACATTGCAGAATTTTGGCCTCCTCTGTAAATTATGCAGCTACGAACGAACATGTGTATGTCCTGATATGTGCCAAGCTTCAGCGATCTTTGGTGATCTGTTCCCCTCACGGTCCTTTTCAGGGCCCACAAAACTGCACCTACCACGGTCCTATTCAGGGCCCACATAACACATAAAACTGCACCTACCACGGTCCTATTCAGGGCCCACAAAACCCACAAAACTGCACCTACCACGGTCCTATTCAGGGCCCACATAACACACACAACTGCACCTACCACGGTCCTATTCAGGGCCCACAAAACCCACAAAACTGCACCTACCACGGTCCTATTCAGGGCCCACATAACACACACAACTGCACCTACCACGGTCCTATTCAGGGCCCACAAAACTGCACCTACCACGGTCCTTTTCAGGGCCCACAAAACTGCACCACGGTCCTGTTTAGGGCCCACAAAACCAACAAAACTGTACCCTGGCAAGAAAGCCTTTATTTGTTTTCACCGCTGGGTGTGGAGAGCTGGGTGGGGAGTTGGTCCCCTCCCTCGCTATGCACTGATCCTTGTCAAATATTTACCTAATCAGAGCCGGATTAACGTAGTAGCAAAAGTAGCATATGCTACGAGCCCCTTTCTTTAGGGCCCCGCGCCAATAAATATGTACATCATTTTTTGGTCATCTTCTAATAGGAGCGTTAAACCAATGATCTTGTGATGTATGCCATCTTTAGCGCCTTTTCATTTGATGTCACGAAATTGTGAGAGAAAGAGCATAACAGGGTGACTTAGTGTGACTCTTTATTACTTTTATCTTAACTGTTTGCGGACAGAAGTTGTCATTTTCTTTGGATTTGTTTAAAGCCTGTACACCTTCTTTTCTGCTTCTACCTACCGGTGGGGTCTCCTTTCTACTGCATTATGTACTTGTGGTACTCATAATAAGTCCCATTTGCCCTTTGTGAAAAGACTGTCAGATACCAGGTGGTCTGCTTGGGCAGATGCGACAAAAACTTTTTCAAATGACCAGTGCTTCTCTGCAATCTTCTGACCAAGATTAAGCGAAAATGCATAATAGACTAACCCGCAACCCCTACTGCCAAATGTACAAACCCCGCCCGCAGGCGAATAAAAAAAGTTATTGTAAGAAAAAATGTAAGAAATAGTACGGTGCTCGAATTGGGTAATAAATTGCCAAAATATTAATTTGACGGTGAATTAACGCACAAGTACCAAAATACCAATTAATAATCTTTACCTTGACTTTGTTCCATATAAATTAGTTGGAAAGAAGCGAAGAAATACAAATTTAAAAATAGGGTGTGACTTTTCAATGTCCCTATATAAAAAAAAAACCCCAAGGAGATGACTTGCCGGGAGCTGGAAAGTGGCGTTACATTAATTAATTAGGGGAAAACAAATTATAATAACCCTGAAAGTGCCCCAGAGAACGCAAATAAGAATGACGTCATGAAGTAATGCCGTCACACTAAGTCAGCCAGATGATGAAGCGTATGTCGTAAAATGTGCATGCGGTGACCGTCTGTGCTCTTGTCTCATGTGTCAGTTAATATCTTACATTTCTCTCCCTGCCCGCACGCTATTTATTTATAGTTATCTGTCCAGTACATTTATCTCTTTTAATTTGTTACAATTTTTTTATTCATGCCTCTGTGTGTTTTTCCGATGTACATTTTTCTTTGATACTCGATAACATGTTAAAAAAATAACATTTTGCCACGATTTGGTGTGTCGCGTTCAGTTATATGTGCGCATGTCCAAATATAAAAGACCCTGTGGTCTAGTCTAATTGATCGCATGATAACATGACGGAATCTTCACCTCTGCAGCTATCTGCTTGGAAAAAAATATATATACGATCGTATATTTCCCTTTCTCAGTCCACGTCCCAGATGGTATTTTAGACAAACGTGCCAATAAGGGCTAAAGCTTAGGTTAGCCTTTCGATTTAGACCAATCCTGTCTCTTTAGAACTATGTGGGTCGGAGTGTTAAATCATTACTATCATCCGTGTGTTTTAAAATTTCAATTTTACAATTTAAACTCGTGACCTCTTTTAAATATGGCAGTAATACTTCCGATTGCATTTGTACACTCTTACAAACACATCGGTAAACTTATTTCTTGGCTAATACCTCCCCCAACATAATCTCCCCAGACGGGTTATTTATATTATTGATACAGAGATTGTTCAGCGGAAGTATTACCTCATTATCACTTGGTTTTACGTACATCTCCTAGACGGATTTCTTAGACAGACAATCTGGCTTTCTTTCCGTCGATCGTGCGAGACCACCTTGTGTTAACAATGACCGTCTCTATCAAAGGTGGCTAGACGAATTTAGTGATAAAAGTATTAACCGCTGACCTATCTCATTAGCCTTGTAATACTACGATTCATGTGGTGAAACGTAAACAAGTCTGGGAGTGACTAGGCAAAAATGTAGGTGCATAAAATATGCCAAATAATAGGATGATGATTGGGGAAAATGAAAAAATTAAATTGGTAATGCAGGAGAGAACAAAGAATGTAGAAGGACATATACAAATAGCGTCACACATGTTCTCTTCTGTCTCACATTTTCTCCATTCATGTTCTGTTCTGCCTCACCTTTTCTCCGTTCATGTTCTGTTCTGTCTCATCTTCTATCAATTCCATTTCTCTGGCTGGTTGTCATGGCAACTTCACGCCACCTCTGTTTTCTATTGAAGAACCATATGCTACTGGCATCTTTAGCCCAATGTAGCCCCCCCCCCCCCCCCCCCCCCCCCCCCCCCCCCCCCCCCCCCCCCCCCCCCCTGGGGTCTCTAAAGAGACGAAGAAATTATAGGTCTATTGCACCCTCAAGCATGTCGTACTGGGTGACGTGTATGAGGTTATGCGTGCGTGCGGCTGGTATCTTCATCATGTAGAATATATTGCCACATAAGCCACTGCTGTAAGAGCATGTAACTGCTTTGTGCAGGCTTCTTGCAGGACCAGCTACAGTGGCGGTTCGATGCTCCATAAGGAGCGTGAAGTAAAATGAATAAATGTTCTCTGTGGGTGTCAATTTTAGCCATTTCATGTTTCTTTTATTCCATATTTAAAAAAGAGAAATTAAATGACTAAAAATAACACCGCAGAGAAAAAATATGACAAACCAAAAGCCAGGGATCCGTATCTTCAGGACGATCCAGACTTCGCTGAGAGTATAACGTCATCATGTAGCATGTTCTTCGCAGAAGTCGCTCTCATCACAAGCCCGCCTGAAAAACTCTCGATCTCTAGCTAGCCTTTCCGCCTCCTCCATTGTCGTATTCCAGCTGTCTTCAATGTCCTGTGTGCACCGTCGTCTTGGTCGGCGCCTTCCAGGTACCATACCCTCCATCACTGCTCTTTCTAACCCACTATGACGTTTAATGTGGCCGAAGTATTTCAGTTTCCGGGACGTGATATTGTTTATGAGCCAGTTTTCCGCGATGTTCAGGTCGCGTAGGGCGTCTAAATCGTTCTTCTTGGTCCAAGATATTCTGATAATTTTTCTGTAACACTTTGCTTCGAAAGATTCGATTGTTTTTCTTTAATGTCTGTGTAATGGTCCCTGATTCACATCCATACGTTGCCACCGGAAAGATGCACGTTCTCAGAAGTTTTACTTTTATTAATTTGCTGGTGTTATGCCATAGGTTCTTCAATTTATTTAACCTCTGCATTGCTATGGCCAGTCTCCTTCTGACCTCTTGTGAGCAGTCTCCATTGTTGTTAATTATGGAGCCAAGATATTCAAAATTTGTGACATTTTCAATTTCCTCGTCATTGATGGTAATTTTTGGTTGGCATCTTGTTTTGTCAGTGGACATTATGTTTCATTGTTTTTTTTTTTGGTTTTTTTTTGTGTTCAGAAAAAGGTTCTAATCCTCACTGTGTCTTTTGACAGACAGGATTAACTGTTCTAGTCCCTTGGCACTGTTTGAAAGAATAACTGTGTCATCTGCGTACCTGAGTTCTGGGATCGCATTTCCCCCAATTGTGAACAGATCGCAATTTTCACATTCTTGGTCACTCCTAACATTTCTCATTTAAATATCTGCATAGATGTTAAACAAGTATGGAGAGGATAACATTAGAACGCAAATAAGAATGACGTCATGAAGTAATGCCGTTCTTGTCACACTTAGAAAGCCAGATGATGATCATAGTGAGCGTAGCGTTTGTTGTAAAATGTGCATTCCGTGACCGTGTGTGCTTTTGACTCATGGATCACTTAATCTGTAACATCTCTTCCCCTGTCCGTACACTGTTCATTTATTTATCGTTCAGTCCAATACATTTATCTTTTTTTAATTTGTTCTAATTCTCTATTCTTGCCCCTGTGTGTTTTCCGATTAAAACTTCAGCATGACCGAGGACTAGATTGGAACGAGGCCAGGAGGAAGACAGCCGATAGGATAGAATGGCGCTCTGTCTGGCAAACCTCTACACCCCAGGGTAGACGAGGAATGACTAAGTAAGTAGTAAGTAAGTAGTAAGTAAGTAGTAAGTAAGTAGTAAGTAAGTATTGTCTCTGTTTTTCACGAGTCCAATCATTCGACCTCCCCTCGCAACTGCCTGTAATGTTTTTGTCTTGTTTTGTTTTTCTGCAGGATGTTAGTTCTCAGTGAGGACATAGCTGTCAAGTGGACATAATGAGCGTAGTAAGTACCTCTTGTTATATTGATAGTAAAACTGACACACTACAGCAGTGTTTCTTAACCTTTTAGTGTTCCCGTACCCCTTTACAGCATCTTAAGAAGCCTTGCACCCCTTTTGCATCATCTTGAGAAGCTTCGCACGCCATTTTCTTCTAGTTCTCAAAATATGCCAAAAAATGAGAAAAAGAGATATAAGCATGTTTTGAGAAAATGTTATTTACAAAATGCGACTAAGATTCGGTATTGAATACACGTTGTCAATTTTCTATTGTGTGCACATACATTAGAGTTATGTGTGTTATATAATGTTAATAATGATTCGCCTTCTAAAATAACTGGTATGTCTCGCACCCCCTAAAGGTAGATCTCGCACCCCTAATGCGCCCCTGGATTAGATGCAATGCTTTACAGATTTAAATAAATAAAGAGGGAAACCGTAAATAAATTATACACATAAAGGTATGTTTCAGGCGCTCGTGAGAAATAAAGAAGTAGAAAACTTGACAACATAAAAACAACAGAAGTGATAGGTTTACCGGAGACTCGAGCCCAAGAACATCCGAACGACAACACCGCCTCGCTACAGGAGTGAATCGTTACTATCCAGGCTGCCAACTAAGCAGCCCAAAAATAATACTTCGTGGACATGGGGTCATTTGCACTACCTCAACGCGTAACTCCGGAAATAAACCTAGAAACGACCCAGACTAACTATAGACGGAATCTCTTCTACAGCTTTCCTATTTAACATTATAGACCAGATGACACAAGACAAAGACATTAATACGTGTCTAGTAAATGATTGAAGAATGAGAACAGAACAGGACAGGACAGGACAGGACAGGACAGAGTGTAGGTTTTTCTAGGAGGCGATTCAGAAGTCATTTCGTATTTGAAAATGTTGATGGTGCATCTGATACTGCTGGTGTATATGGCGAATCGTATACTGTTGGTAAAGGAAGTACAGACAGTCAGTGAGTCAATCAGACAGTTATTCCATCGGACAGAAAGAGAAAGAGATAAAGAGAGAGAGACATACAATCAGTCAGACAGATTGATACTCACTGAGTCAGTCATTCAACCTGATATACACAATCTGTCAGTGAGTGCACCTGTCATTCAGGCAGACAGTCAGTCAGATAAAAAGACAGAAGGACAGTTTGTCAGCCAGACAGATAGACAGACAGTGAGTCACACAGGCAGACAGAAATACAGTCTTTCGTACAGAATACAGATAGACAGACAGACAGGCAGTCAGTCACACAGGCAGACAAATCGACGGAAAGTCATACAGTCATTCATTCAGCCAGAGAAACAGCCAGACAGACAATCAAACAGTGAGTCAGTAAGTTACTGAGTGAGTGAGGGCCTGAGTGAGTGAGTGATTAAGTGAGTGAGTGAGTTAGCAAACGAGCGAGCTATCGAGGATTATTTGAACACTTGTAAAATTCTGAATGTCTCTGTAGCGAGATTTGGTAAACACTTGCTTGGTTGTAGCGCGACACGCCCACGCGACACCCACACACACCAGCGCAAGGTCAGCGCTGCGGTCTTTCTTTGAAGTTGGTAGACAGCGGAAATGTGACTTACGGTTAAAAGCCATACAGTATTACTGAAGAATGAGGAAATAGCTATATAGGAATGTATGGCCGACTTTAAAAGTTTGCATTTACTGGACATTAAATTATTCACTACAGGAGAACGCATGGTTGGAATAATATTAAATAAATATAACTCAACAAAGGAGATAGGCTAGGAATTATATCCAAAAGGATATTATTCAAATATAAATAGTTTTAAAGATAATTAATATTTTTCACCTTCATCACATCGGCTAAAAGTTAGCTAATAATCTTTAAAAATTTATTACACTAACAAGCCTCAACGGAATTGTATAAAACTTATATGTAATGAAAGCCCCATATGGGGAAAAGGAAATGATATATAGGAAGGAAGGAAGGAGATAAGTGTGTGAGTGACAGAAGAGAAAAACGAGTACAGGAAAAGCACAGATTGATTCAAATAGCTTCAAAACAGGAGATGAAACTAAAATCTTTTGGGGAATTTGGGAGCTGCTTTCTCGTACGCGCGAGAGACTGAAATATAAGGACAGAGCGGCGCATTGTAAATCACACACCAAATCCAGAAGCCAGAGTGAGAAACTGGAGGACAGCCTCTGCAAGAAAAGTTCTATTTTCACGCTGCATGCAGGGCAGATTAAGTTAAGCCAATACAGTCTCACCGTGAGCTTATTAATCCTAAGAGGGTATGTAAGTTTATTAAAAATATATGTATTACTAATATCATTTTATTTCAGATTTTATTTCTGATTGATTGTAGCAGATATAATAAAAAAGGGAATGACGCTAACCAGAGATAACCTTCACCGGCATTGTCAGGAAGCATAACCATTAATTGGTTAGCCAAATATATTATGGCTAATTCTTGCCTGGAAGCTTACGACATACCAGCAAGTACATAAGTGACTTGACATCCATAAGTGGAAGGCAAAGGTTATATCGTACCCATGTATCATAACATGTGATTTATTCATGTATATTGTTAATTCTGCACCTTATACATTATCTTATCATGCTATCTCTGTAATATACTACCATGATTCATTCATTTACATACAAACACTGAAGACATGGTCGCATCATGAACAGCAGAGGGTGGTGAGATTGTTAGAACAATGGCCACCTATTACTTCTTGTTCCAGGTTTTTATGATCAATGTTTATGATCATTCCTGATCGAGAAACTAAAGACTTGAAGAAGTTGATCCAGCTCACTGAAGCCTAGAGGTCAACCAAACTTCAACACCTTAGTCCCCCGTAGTTATAGGGCGGGCTGAAGGAAAGTCTTCCGTACTCCAGTGTGTCGGAGGAACCTCGAGCAGACGTGGATAAAGTTGAGTTTATATATTTCCATCCAACAAATCCTGTGAGCAGTTCTAAAACGACTTTCTAATGATGAAAACTAGATGGCAAGAGATAATGTGACAAACTTGTTTTATAAATTCAGTGGAAGATAAATCCAAGACTTTTTCTATTAGTTATTTTAATTTGTAACTGTAAATAATCATACATTTTACCATCTTCCAACACCCATTTATCATTACAAGAATATATAGATGTACATAATAAATTGGATAATTGTACTCATTTGACTTGTTAAATTTTTAACTGTTAAATTTTGAGTTACTTTTTCTAATTTAATTATAATATCACATAGGGTTACGATAGCGAAGTAGCATCTTATACTTCTGAAGCCTAAATCTATTGTCCAGCTCAGAGTATTCACAGCTGTAACTCACTTGTGATACCAGTGTACTTCTCGGGCACTGGAACTTCATACTTTCTGGAGAGAGATTCTACTTCTGCTCTACCACTACTATCATACTAGGAAAACCTTTCGCTACATTGGGGGCTCTTTCGCGGGATATTATTTTGTATCCTGGGCCACTATCTATGTATTCTTCTATCTTGAGCCACAAATAGTTTGTAAAAATAAATTTATTTTTTTTTTGGAAAAAATTCTAAAAACTTAGAAATTTGTTTGTAATAGTAGTACCATTGAGTACGAAGTAAATAGGAAACGCTCACAAGGTTTTAAGGATTTGTCTTGTTCAAAGTAATTAATTGATTTTAATTAAGTTAGTTTGTTAGTGAAGATAAAATTATATACCCTCTGGTAAGTAAGCATCATGGCTGAATTGGTGAAGTTTAGAGCTGCGATTATGCAGGAAGGAAAAGACTTGGGTATGACAGGAGATGCTCTAATTCGATATATCACAACTGAAGTGGATAAATATTTAGATAGAGAGACCAAAAGAATGGAAGTTGAGGCTGAAGCTAAGAAATTAGAGGCAGAAAGAGAGACTAAAAGAATGGAAGTTGAGACTGAAGCTAAGAAATTAGAAGCAGAGAGAGAAGCCAAAAGACTGGAAAGAGAAGAAAAGAGACTAATTTTGGAAGCTGAAGAAAGAAGGTTACAAAGAGCGCATGAGTTAAGTTTAAAGGAACTTGAACTCCAGGGAGCAGCTAGCAATCATGGTGCTAGCTCACCTCACTCTGAGAGTAGCTCCAACCATAGCGCGGCAAATGGAGCCATGAGTTTCCACCTGGATCCATTTATTGAAAAAGAGGACGCCATTGAGTCGTACCTGGATAGATATGAGAGACTGGCCTCTACCTATGGATTGGAAAAGGAAAAATGGAGCCTTAAGCTATCTCAGGGGTTGAGGGGAGTTTCATACGATGTTTGTTTAAAACTCTCAAAAGAAGACCAGGAAGATTATGAAATCTTAAAACAAGCTTTACTGGTCAGGTACGAAAAGAATTCTGAATCTTATAGAAAGAGATTCCGAACTGCTAAGCTACTTCCAGGAGAAAACTATCACCAGTTTTCTGCCAGATTGGAAACTTATCTGACAAAATGGATTAGCTTAGGAAAGTGTCAAGATATAAAAGAAATGGTCATGATGGAGCAACTGAGAGAATCCATGCCTCAAGAAATGAGAAAATTTCTTATGGAACAAGGAGCTGAGAGATTGGAAGATATTTTAACCATGGCTGAAAGATATCAAGCAGCTCAGTCAGAAGTATCAGGAAATAAGAAGAAGCAGGGTGAGAACTTCAAACCTTCACAAAACTTTACCAACTATGAACACAGGGACAATTCCAACAAGAACAAACACAGAACTGATTATAAAGACAAAAACCCTCTAGGATCAGAAAAGAAACCTCCAAGAAAGGAAGGAAAGTGGTGTAAATCTTGCCAAATGAGTAACCACAATACTGCGGAATGCAGACGGAAAAACCCTCCTCATCACGCTGCATGCCTTACAACAGAGAACAAGGGAAGGAAGGACCTGGCAGATAGTCAGAATGACCTCCATCATCCCCCTGTCTGTGAGGAAGTGACCTTGAATGGCACCCAAGTACTGTGCTTATATGATACAGGCTTGGACTTTGACTCAGTAGTGTGCTCTTCTCTGGTGAGTCCGGAACAGATAACCACAGAAACAGTGGAAATCAGAGGACCAGTCAAGGGAGCAGGAACCATGACACTGCCCATAGCCCGAATCAACATAAGATCTCGCTATGTGGAAGGAGAGATCAAAGCAGCAGTGATGGACAACCCTATCTACCCATTAATACTGGGATGTAGATATGTCTTTCTAGGAGAACCTATAAGACCCATAGTGATGGCAACAGTCCAGACCAGGGCAAGCTCTAAGAAAGAGGAGGACACTATCATCAATACTCATCCAGAAGAGATGAGAAAGGCTCAAACTGCTGACAGTACATTGAAGCCTTGCTTTGGCAAATTACCTAAAAGCCATAACCCTCCAGAGAAAGGAGACTTATATATGAAAAAAGGCCTACTATATAGAAAAGCTGGAACAGGACCAAAAGGACATGGACAGCTTGTAGTGCCAAAATCATACAGGGAGCAGGTTATGAAGCTAGGACATGCTATACCCTTCAGTGGACATATGGGAATAGGGGCCACTGGACAACGGATAGCCTGTCACTACTTTTGGCCAGGGATCACAGAGGACATAAAGAGGTATGTGAGATCCTGTCCAGAATGCCAAAGAGTAGCTCCTAAACATAGGACTGCACCAGCAACACTGGGAGAAATGCCCATCATGGGAACGCCCTTCGAACGTGTTGCCGTGGATATTGTTGGACCCCTCAGTAGGACCAAGAAGAGAAATGCATATATCTTAACCTTGGTCGATACTTGCTCTATGTGGGGAGAGGCAGTAGCAATGTCATCGATAGATTCGAAACATGTGGCAGAGGCACTGTTAACAATATTCACCCGATTAGGTTTCCCACATCAAATATTGACTGACAATGGTTCTCAGTTTAGGGGAAAGCTAACACAAGAAGTATTCAGGTTATTTCAAGCTAGACATTATCACTGTAGCCCGTACCACGCCCAAGGGAATGGTCAAGTAGAGCGGTTCAATGGCACGCTCATTTCAATCCTTAGAAAGTTGGCTAGTGAGAAACCTGAAACTTGGGACACATACTTACCCTCAGCACTATTTGCCTATAGGGAAGTCCCACATAACTCCACAGGATTGGCTCCAGCTACATTGTTGTTTGGACGACCAATCAAAGGTCCACTGGAAGCATTGTTGCGGACATGGACTGATGAAAAAGCAGAAGAAACCGTGACTTCTTCATACCAATACGTCAACGAGTTGACATCTCGATTGAAAACAAGTTGGAAACTGGCAAATGATAACTTGAGACAGGCCAGGAGGAAGCAGGCTGCTTACTACAATAAAACAGCAAAAGATAGGGAACTTGAGGTGGGAGAAAAGGTTCTGTTACTGTTGCCCAGCAGCAATAATAAATTGCAAATTGGATGGCAGGGACCCTACGTCATATTGGAAAAACTTTCCCGGACCAACTATAAGATTGACAAGAAAGGAAAGGAGAAGGTGTATCATGTCAACCTTCTTAAAAAGTATTATGACAGGGAAGCATCAGAAGTTGCCCATATCATGACCCTGGCCATTGCAACAGAAATGCAGGATGAACCAATTTCCTCCATGGAATACCCCCTATCAACTACGGAAAGCTATGCTCAGGTTAATGTGAGTGAACATTTAACTCTTGAGCAGAGGAAAAAGGTTCAGGAGGTGTTAGAAATCCATGCTGATGTACTCACAGATAAGCCGGGGTGTACTAATCTGTTAGAGTATGACATGACGATTACTGACCCTACACCAGTTTGTATGCGGACATACCCTATACCTTATGCTAAAGGACAGGCACTCAAGGATGAGATTGATTATCTCTTAAAAGAGAAAATTATTTCAAAGTCTGAATCTCCCTACAGCTCAAGTGTGGTGCTATTAAGGAAGCCTAATGGTGAACACAGGTTATGCATTGATTATAGGAAACTAAATGCTATCACTGAATCTCAGGTAGACCCATTACCTGACACCAATCAGTTGTTTGCTACATTGAGTAAGGCTCGGTATTTTTCAAAAGTAGATCTAAGCAAGGGATACTACCAAATACCAGTGAAACCAGAAGTTAGGAAACTGTTAGCCTTTAGTACACCGGATGGACATTACGAGTTCAATGTACTCCCATTTGGTTTAAAGAATGCTCCAAGTATCTTCACCAGAATGATGAGGAAATTGTTGGAACCATTACAAAATCCTCATATCACCAACTTCATGGATGATATTCTGATTGCTACCACTACATTCGAGGAACACGTAGTAGCACTCTCCATGTTGTTAGGTAGATTAAGAGAAACGGGATTGACAGCACGCCCAACTAAGTGTCATATTGGATGTGAGACATTGGAATTTTTAGGTCACACTATCTCTACAGGGCAAATGTCTCCGGACCCAAAGAATGTAGAGAAAATGAGAAAAGCACCAAGACCACAAACTAAGAAGGATGTAAGATCCTTTGTGTCACTGTGCGGGTTTTATCAGAAATATATACCCCATTTTAACTCATTGTGCGCGCCATTAACCGACTTAACCAAAAAAGGTCAGCCGGATAAAATACAATGGACTGTGGAGTGTGAACAGGCTTATACAGAGTTGAAAAATAAGCTGACAAATAAACCTATCCTTGCCCTTCCCGATCTCACACAAGAATTCGTACTAAGAACGGATGCTAGCAATGTAGGCATCGGAGCAACATTACTACAGCGGGCAGACACACCGCCACATATGCTATTACCAGTAGCTTTTGCCAGTAGAAAGTTAAATACAGCTGAGAGAAATTATTCTACCGTTGAACGTGAATGCCTCGCTTTGGTCTGGTCGATCAACAAATTCGCCCCTTTTCTTTACGGGAAACACTTCATTGTGGAAAGTGATCACCAGCCTTTGATGTTTTTAGCAGTGTCTAAAAAATTAAATTCACGACTTTTAAGGTGGAGTTTACTGTTATCTCCATATTCGTTCAATGTGAGATACATACCAGGACGGGACAATCTTGGACCCGATTTTTTAAGTAGGCATCCTATCAAAGGAGATATAGAGAAACAGAAAATTAAGGAGGAACTGCAGCATGTGTTACCAAAAAGTTAACCGTGCAGGCACTGTTTTAAAGAAGAGGGCTCTGTAGCGAGATTTGGTAAACACTTGCTTGGTTGTAGCGCGACACGCCCACGCGACACCCACACACACCAGCGCAAGGTCAGCGCTGCGGTCTTTCTTTGAAGTTGGTAGACAGCGGAAATGTGACTTACGGTTAAAAGCCATACAGTATTACTGAAGAATGAGGAAATAGCTATATAGGAATGTATGGCCGACTTTAAAAGTTTGCATTTACTGGACATTAAATTATTCACTACAGGAGAACGCATGGTTGGAATAATATTAAATAAATATAACTCAACAAAGGAGATAGGCTAGGAATTATATCCAAAAGGATATTATTCAAATATAAATAGTTTTAAAGATAATTAATATTTTTCACCTTCATCACATCGGCTAAAAGTTAGCTAATAATCTTTAAAAATTTATTACACTAACAAGCCTCAACGGAATTGTATAAAACTTATATGTAATGAAAGCCCCATATGGGGAAAAGGAAATGATATATAGGAAGGAAGGAAGGAGATAAGTGTGTGAGTGACAGAAGAGAAAAACGAGTACAGGAAAAGCACAGATTGATTCAAATAGCTTCAAAACAGGAGATGAAACTAAAATCTTTTGGGGAATTTGGGAGCTGCTTTCTCGTACGCGCGAGAGACTGAAATATAAGGACAGAGCGGCGCATTGTAAATCACACACCAAATCCAGAAGCCAGAGTGAGAAACTGGAGGACAGCCTCTGCAAGAAAAGTTCTATTTTCACGCTGCATGCAGGGCAGATTAAGTTAAGCCAATACAGTCTCACCGTGAGCTTATTAATCCTAAGAGGGTATGTAAGTTTATTAAAAATATATGTATTACTAATATCATTTTATTTCAGATTTTATTTCTGATTGATTGTAGCAGATATAATAAAAAAGGGAATGACGCTAACCAGAGATAACCTTCACCGGCATTGTCAGGAAGCATAACCATTAATTGGTTAGCCAAATATATTATGGCTAATTCTTGCCTGGAAGCTTACGACATACCAGCAAGTACATAAGTGACTTGACATCCATAAGTGGAAGGCAAAGGTTATATCGTACCCATGTATCATAACATGTGATTTATTCATGTATATTGTTAATTCTGCACCTTATACATTATCTTATCATGCTATCTCTGTAATATACTACCATGATTCATTCATTTACATACAAACACTGAAGACATGGTCGCATCATGAACAGCAGAGGGTGGTGAGATTGTTAGAACAATGGCCACCTATTACTTCTTGTTCCAGGTTTTTATGATCAATGTTTATGATCATTCCTGATCGAGAAACTAAAGACTTGAAGAAGTTGATCCAGCTCACTGACGCCTAGAGGTCAACCAAACTTCAACACCTTAGTCCCCCGTAGTTATAGGGCGGGCTGAAGGAAAGTCTTCCGTACTCCAGTGTGTCGGAGGAACCTCGAGCAGACGTGGATAAAGTTGAGTTTATATATTTCCATCCAACAAATCCTGTGAGCAGTTCTAAAACGACTTTCTAATGATGAAAACTAGATGGCAAGAGATAATGTGACAAACTTGTTTTATAAATTCAGTGGAAGATAAATCCAAGACTTTTTCTATTAGTTATTTTAATTTGTAACTGTAAATAATCATACATTTTACCATCTTCCAACACCCATTTATCATTACAAGAATATATAGATGTACATAATAAATTGGATAATTGTACTCATTTGACTTGTTAAATTTTTAACTGTTAAATTTTGAGTTACTTTTTCTAATTTAATTATAATATCACATAGGGTTACGATAGCGAAGTAGCATCTTATACTTCTGAAGCCTAAATCTATTGTCCAGCTCAGAGTATTCACAGCTGTAACTCACTTGTGATACCAGTGTACTTCTCGGGCACTGGAACTTCATACTTTCTGGAGAGAGATTCTACTTCTGCTCTACCACTACTATCATACTAGGAAAACCTTTCGCTACAGTCTCCAGGACATTATGTAAACAATGATACTCATGAATACATTGTAACA
Source organism: Oreohelix idahoensis (assembly GCA_024509875.1). Taxonomy (NCBI): domain Eukaryota; kingdom Metazoa; phylum Mollusca; class Gastropoda; order Stylommatophora; family Oreohelicidae; genus Oreohelix; species Oreohelix idahoensis. Next base: position 75,071 of record JAMPIV010009779.1, read on the forward strand.
CTTATCTCTTAAATTAACATATTCTTTTGTTACATCATAAGACCCCACTACTTCATTATAACATCTCTTTCTTACATTAGTATACTTCTTTGTTACATTATAACTCCTCAGTATTTAAGTATGGTTCCTTACAGTAGGCAAGACCTCAATCGCAGTATAACGGTGGACCGCTTAGTGATTTTAAGTAAACCGCCTGATATGTACAAATTAAAAAAAGATTTTTTTTCTGATTCTTTAAATAAATCTCTTGTTTTTAAAGGTATACAAATTTTTAATATAGTTAATAATAACAAGTACAGTCTATTTTTTTTTTTAAATAATGAACATTATAACATCAAGGTACCGCTCTTCTCTGTCTGGCGGACACATGGGCGCATGTACGCGATTTGCCATTAGTAATGTCCTACAGAATTGTAATGACTTAGTTGAGGTGATGCGGTGCAAATCATCATCGCATTGTCTGTGTTATTGTATGTTTTGTAATACTAGTACATATATTATATGTTTGTTTGAATTTGTGCTTTTAAATGTAATATCTGTTTCATTGCACATGCAGATTTTTTTTGATTTTTTTGGTTTGTTAATTAATAAATAAATTGTATTTGCTTTATTTTCTGTCTTAATATTCACATGTATGTGGAGTTATTTTTATTATTTACAGTTGAAAAACGTTAAAAGCTACTCCAATGAAAAAATGGTATTTGCTGACGGAAGCCTCATTGACAAAGTGGTAGTAGGTCTTGACATTCTAAAGGGTGCCGAGGCCTAATCTACAGAATTCTATTTGCACGGCCAGAAACAATGCAAACATTAATGAAACGTCTGTCATAGATTTTCCAATGACCTGGTCATTGTCTACGCAATAAAGATCCAGCTCGTGCCTGCGTCATTGCGTGTGTATTCCGCATAATCACGTTTCTACTATTTCTCCTTCATTCCGAGATCCATATTCCCGTTAGCTGAGGTTAGAACAATATTGACTCCCTGGAATGTCTTCCTTCAATATTATAATACTTGACAGAGCTTCAGTAATGCCCCGAAAGGCTGTTTCTCGTGCTCCGAGGTCTCTATTATTGTGAGAGAAGAAAAAGATGGCGAATTTCGTTTAAACTCTTAACGAGTTTGTGTGTTTTAATTATTTTCACTAGGTCCAAGTTGTGTTAATTAGTGGTTCTCATTTTTTTGGACTGAAGTACCCACTGGAGGATTGGCCACGAACGCTAACAAAGGTTTTTTTTTCCAAGGTAATGAAGTGTTTCATGGGTGGCTCGCATTGCAAAGCACTAATTTAAGTCCATCTGTTAAAGTACCAACACACACACACAAAAAAAAACACCAAACAAACAAATAATTTATTTACATTGACATGGGTCATGGGAATGTATTACACTTATTTGTACCGATTTTCTTTCAACTATCCAAATCTTATTTTTTAAATTTCTACTATTGTCAGTCTTCTCGTAATAATGAAAATATGAATATTGTAAATATGCACGAATCATTTACAATCCGAATGATTTTGCAATAAGCTGATAAATAGTTTACTAAAACAAAGCGCATGCAAATCCACCAATTTGGATGCACTACTAGGGGTTTTTATGTCTTCGGCTGAGCCATGTGTGTAGTTTATTTTCTGAAATGTATTATATTCTCTTTCTAAAGCCCATTAAACCCTGAGAGGGTTGTACAAAAAGTATTACGCTGAAGAATGCGAAAACTAGGAATACACGTGGGGGGTAGTGAAAGCAGGAATATTATAATGAGAGTTGCCATTCTAGTTTTGTGCTGTACTTTATTTATTTAAGATGTTGCGCCATTCAATGGCTGGATATAATTAGAAGAAGATATGCAGAACCACACTAAGGCTGAGTACACAAAAGGCTGAACCTTCTATAACTGATAGGTTGGGCACAATTGCAGAAAACAGTTTAGTCAAATATGTCTTGAATGGAACCTGTGGGGAAAGAGAAAATTGGGATGCCAAGGAGAACTTGGAGAAGAATAGTGGGGTTGGAAAACTAATTTCCTAGCCAGACCACACAGTCTGTTATATTTGGACATGCGACGATATAACCGACTGTTGCTGTCATTTTTGACGGAGTCATCTGTCAAGTTATTTGCTTATGTTTTTATCATAATAATAATTGTGTCTTTACCTGCGATGTCAGGTTGATTAGGGGTTGTCTTCCCTTGTTTATTCATTCATTGTGTTTGACCTTTAGGGTCAAAGGTAGACAGTTCTGGCGTATGCCCATAGGCAGGGTTTTTTAAGCGGGAGTTGAGTTAGACTTCCGGCAAGCCGTGAAGTGTCCTGGTTTCTGAAGGGACGAGAGTCCATTGTGTTTTTCGGGGAGAATCTTCGAAGTGACTGCGATGGCAGTTTTCCCCAGTGAATCTCTGTGCGTTGGAATGACAGCAGAGTTCCTTGTTATATTCTGTGGATTCGGTTGCAGGTAATACCGACTTTTTCCATTACTATGCTTTCGGTGGCAGAACATGTTAGAAGATTGCCTAGTCTGTGAACTGCAGCTCACCGATCCTCCATTTCAGAACTTATATTTTGTGCTCGAGGTAGCCATCCAAGACTATTAGTCTTTATATTGTCCAGAAATCCAGTGACGAAGATATATTGTGGGAACCGCAGATTGGCGGTATTTATGTCTACAATAAGCATTACTGCAGGGTTGATGGTAACCTGCTTATCAGAAGTACACAGCTGACGTCAGAACGAGGACTGTGTTTTCGGCTAATGTACTACAGCCTAATACAGTGCAATTGGCGGGGAATGCCAAGTTGCACCTATGTGTCAAAGTGATTAAGGTATCTGACGCGTTTAGTCAGTGATCCAAGGGCGACGCCACGAACTGTCATTATTGAAGAACATTGTATTGACCAAGCACGAATATTCAAATGTTTACCAGCTTGTTGAATGCCTAATGTATACCTATCGATTTCCGGTCAGCATGACCTTGTTACACTGACTGTTCCTGTTGATACCATGTGTGTTCTCGTCAATAAATGTTTTGAAACGTGCCTGCAGTGTCCAAGCATCCTTGACTACTGCATGTGAGTGTATGGGTTGCAGGGTCTAGATATATACGAGCCTAAACACATTCGCGCCTTCATTCGCACCCACACTCAGTTCATCATACGCTCGCACTACACACCTAACAACATGTATACTGTCTTGGGCCAGTGATCACCTCAACAAGAGAAAAAGACAGTTACATTTCTGGTGGACCAGATCTGTGGGTTTAAAAAGAACAGAGCGAGCAATTAACATTATTGGTAACATTAATGGATCCAGAAATTTACATTTCTGGGTGACCAGCTGATGGGGCGATATAAATCATCCTATACAGCACTCCAGCCTTAAACAGACACCCCACCAGGCTATTTACAGTTGCTGTTACATGTATGATGTCTCCAGTGTTGTCCAGAAATTTACAAGAAGGACAAGTACACATTACATTTCTGATCTGTGGGTCTAAGCTACACACTGGACAGCTGTAACACACATCGCTAATTCTACACTTGCAAGTTTTGGCTACAACAGGACAGAAATAGGTCATCAACTGTTGACCCAGATAAACAGTGCTAGCATTTATGTTATAATGCTGCTTAAACAACAACAGGACAAATACTGAAGTTGGCATCGAGGCGTTTGCTACGTGGACCATAGCTGCATAGAAGGCGAGTCCCTATTGTGAACAGTACTGCTGGTTGTTACACGTTGCAGTCAACAACAGACTTTTCTATGTCCGAGCATTCAAGTTACATTGTTCGAGGTCAAGTGTTTGTAAACAGTACGTGGAAATTGTAAACATTCTATGCGCAAGTCCTAAGTCGAGAAGGTCATAGTAACTTTTGTTCGTGAATACCACTTTATGCTACAGTGGATTTGACATTCAGTGCGCGCTTGACATTTTGTTTCTGTGTTCGCAAGGAGCAAGAAATTTACTTTAGTTTCAGCTGTGACTGAACTTGTTCTGCAACACATTGAAATACTGATTGCTATATATATGTTTATGTTACTTCTACTGTTTTTTGTGTATTTTTCTTGTGTTTTTCTGCGGGTTTTCGGTTGGTGGGTCTTACAGTAAATATGCCACTTAATCGAGGGTTACTGTAAGCGTTCTGTAGGGATTGCAATTTTCTTAATTGAAATTTGCTAGCGACTTTTGTTGCTATTTTTTTTTTTAGCTGTGACGACATGAGTTAGTGTTGTTTTCGTTATTTTTCCGTTCTTTGATTTTCGATTAGTTTTGTTTGTATCTGTTCTTCTCTCATTCCTTCCGTTTATTTCTTTACACCTTTTCGTTTATAACAGTGTTGCCATTTGTCTTGTTTATTTTTCGCGGTTATCATTACACATTTGTGTAACATTTTTTTTTTTACTTTTTGCTGTATTGTTTATTTGACTTCCGCGAACGTTTTCGGTCATTGTTCTGTATTGTTGTCTTTGTATTTATGATTGTACTACATTATTGTCATACACAGTCTACATACATACACTTGGTCATGTATTATTATTATTGATAAGGTATACTCTTCATATACAGATTGTTAATAAAATATTATTATATGAGATATTTATACAAGTTCTTGGCCAAAAGACTTGTTGTCCACAAAGATTGAGACAAGGTGAAATACATATTCAAGTTCTTTATAAAAAAAGACTTGTGCCCACAGTGATTGGGATATAAAGGTAATTTAGTTAATTTTTTCAGGTTTCTGATCTCATTAGACAGAATGTCTACATTGGATTTCTTCATCCAGCAAGGGTTAACCCTTGGTAAGTCTGGTAAAGAATTGGAAGAATATTCATCTGCTCAATTCGCCATTGCATTGAAGTCAGAAGAAAAGAAACAAAAAGAGGAAATTAAATTGAAAGCAGAAGCTGAACAAAGGAGAGCAGAAGCTGAACTAAAGAAGCTAGATGCTGAGAATAGAAGATTAGAACTTGAAGAGAAAAGGTATCAAAGAGAAGCTGCTGCTGAGGAGAGAAAAGCTCAAGCTGATGAAAGAAAATTCCAGATGGAAATGGAAGACAAAAAACTTCAAGCTGCTGCAGAGGAGAGGAAAGCTCAAGCTGCTGCTGAGGAGAAAAAACTCCAACTTCAAGCTGCTGCTGAGGCTGAAATTAGAAAAATGGAACATGAGGAAAGAAAACAGAAAATGGAACTTGATGAAAGACTCGCAACTTTGGAGTTAGAGAAATTGAAATTGGCGAGTCCAGGTGCTCATCAAACAACTTCGAGTACGACAAAGGAGTTTGTAAGTAGGATCAAACCACCTCATTTCAATCCTTTAAAGGATGACGTAGCAGATTATCTAGATAGATTCCAATTTTTATGCGATACGCATAACATAAAGAAGGAAAAATATGTTGAACAACTGATGGAATTTTTTACAGGTGACACAGTGACTACTCTTATGACAATAGACGAACATGACAGGACTAATTATGATGTTGTCATAGCAGCATTGCTAAAAAAATACCAACTAAAAGAAGAAGACTATCGTCTTCGTTTTAGGACAATGTTGCCAGAAAATGGAGTAGATTTCTCTGATTTTGTTACAAAAATACGTCGTACATTTACACGATGGGTTGAGTTGTCTCAGACTGAGAAAACATATGAAGGTCTAATGGACTTATTATTGCGAGATAAGGTTTTGTCATCTGTTAATGATTCTTTTCTTGCATTCCTTCATGAGTGTAAGCCTAAAAACTTAAAAGATATGGAGGAATACTGTTGTCAGTATGCCACCGCGCATCCCCATGCTACAGTTAGCAATTCTAAAGTGAAAGAAGGGTTGCCAGCTGCTTCGGCAACACCATATGGTCATAATTTCAAAAAAAAAATTCAGGGTGCTCAACAAAACTGGAATAGGGGAAGTAATCAGAATTACACTCAGAAGCGGAGTAATCCAACACATGATGGTTCTTCGTCTATGAATTGGAGACAAGATGGTAGTTCTCGTAATTTTAGTGGTAATAATTTGAGACACTTTCGCAAAGGCTATCCAAATAATAACTATTCGAACTTTCGAGGTAATCATTCTCGACGTCAAGATTATGACGATGGTGAATTTAGAAACCGGGATTCAAACCGGAATGATGATTACAATAGGCAATATGATAACAATTACAGGGGAAATGATAGTCGAAATAATTACAGGGGAAATGATAATCGAGGCAGACCTAGATTTAACAAAAAAAAAGACCTTTCCAACAGGCAAACTCTGCACAACAAGAGTTTGATGGAGCCTGTAATACAGTAAATGATAGTGGTAACTCTAGGGCTATCACTGGTTGTGCTTTCGATTTTGGGAGAGCAACTGAATGCCCCCAATGCTTAACATTGTTCGACTCATCGACTGTATCTACTCTAAGTTGTGGTCACCCTCTTCCTGCTCTACCTGCTACAGTTGCGCGTGATGGGAGAGGATCTCTCATCTTACATAAAGGTCTAATAAATGATAGTCTAGTCTCAGTACTTTTCGATTCGGGATGTACTACCGTCGGGGTTAGGGAGTCTCTGATAGATCCTTGCTATGCCACTGGAAAAACAATCAAATGTGTTACATTTGGTGGTACTATGGAAAGTTATCCTACTGCTATTATTAGGATTGACACTCCCTTCTTCACAGGAGATGTCCATGCATGTCTTCTTCCTAATCCTATTGCGGATCTTATAATCGGTCGTATTCATTGGGTTAAGGAATGCACCCCGCAACAAATTTCTAGTTGGGAAGAACGAAACATTCAAGCGGTCAATGCAGTGGTGACAAGAGCTCAAGTTCTTAATCCCCCAACTTCATCGGATAATAGTAATGAAGTTGATAGCCAAGACGAGCACTTGGTGATTTCCCATGACTCGTTTGTTAAACGTCAAGAAGAGGATCCTTCTTTGAAGAAATTCTTCCTTCTTGCAAAGAAAGGGGATCCCAATCAAAATACTAATCACAAATCGTATATTACTATGAAGAATGGTATATTGGTACGGATGGTACAACACTCGGACAAGTCTATGCACTCGCAAATTCTTGTGCCTAAGCGTATGAGAGCCTTAATTCTTCAGCATGCACACGATTCTCAGTGTGCTGGACACATGGGGTTTCCCAGAACTAAAACTAGAGTCCTTGCGTCCTTCTTTTGGCCATTCGTGAATAAAGACATCCGAATTTATTGCCGATCTTGCAAAATTTGTCAAGAGGTCAAGTCTAGAGGTCCGAGACATGCTGCTCCTATTCAGGCTGCAGATATTCCGATTCGGCCGTTTCAGAAAATGGCTATAGACATCATTGGTCCGTTCAAGATTAAGTCAGCCAGAGGACACCAATTTATCCTCACTTGCGTGGACATGTGCACGCGTTGGCCAGAGGCTATTCCTCTGAAGAGCATATCAACTGTCGATATCGCTGATGCTCTTTGGCTCATATTTTCTCGTCTGGGATTCCCCGGAGAAATACTGTCGGAACACGGCACCCAGTTAATTTCGGACGTTATGTCTCAGGTAATGGCTACGCTGGACATTAAAAGGTCTCTCAGTAGTATTTATCATCCAATGTCCAATGGATTGGTAGAGCGTCTTAACAGGACACTAAAGAACTTACTTGGCAAGATAACGGAGGATCATCCTAAAGATTGGGGCAGGGTTTTACCTGCAGCTCTCTTTGCCTATAAAGAGGTTCCCAACGAGCATACAGAGTTTTCTCCTTTCGAACTTGTCTTTGGCGCGCAACCGCGCGGTCCGATGTCCTTGTTACACGATTTGATCACTTCTGATAATATTGACGATGATACACAATCGTCATATGAATATGTCATTGCTCTTAGAGAAAAGATTATCGAATCGTGCAGGTTAGCAACGTCATCTTCCGAATTTGCGAAAGAAAAAGCTAGGCGATTTGCTAACAAGAAAAGACGCCTACGTCAACTTTGTCCTGGAGACAAAGCATATGTCTTACTTCCCTCAAGAGAGAATAGACTTCTCATTTCATGGAAAGGTCCATACACTATAGTCTCCAAAATTTCCGATGTCGACTACATCGTCGATGTGGATGGAAAGCATAAAACCTTCCATATAAATATGCTAACAGAGTTTATTGAACGTCCAGACTATTTGCAGCCTATTTTCCAGGCGACGGACGACTCTCCAGTCCAACATGGTCACATCTCATCCCTGTCCGTTATACAGAATGAGGAAACTATTTTTTCTGACGTTAACTTTCCTCTTCCTGCGATTCCACTTACTTCTACGGAATCATGGAAAAACGTTACCGTCTCTTCGAACTTGTCTTTTGAGGAGCAACGTCAAGTATCCTCTACGCTACAATCATATCAGGATGTCCTTACCAACATTCCTGGACACACAGATGTCATAGAACATGACATCATACTTACTGATCGTAATCCGATCAGAGTAAGACCATACCCAATACCTATTCATTTTCAAGCACAAGTCGAGAAAGAATTGGATGAAATGATTCAACTGCAAATAATTGAATTATCCACTTCAGCTTATTCTTCGTCGATAGTTATTGTTCGAAAGAAAGACAATAACATACGTCTTTGCGTTGACTATGGCAAATTAAATCAAGTTACGAAGTTCGATGCGGAACCTATGCCGTTATTAGATGATCTACTTATTAGACTTTCTAAAGCTAAATTCTTTACTAAACTAGACTTGTCGAAAGGTTATTGGCAAGTCCCACTGACGGAACACGCCAAACCTCTCACTGCTTTTTCGACACCTAGGGGTCTGTTTCAATGGAATTTTATGCCTTTCGGGCTTATGAACGCCCCAGCGACTTTCGTGCGCATGATGCGACGAATTCTATCAGATCGTGCAGATGTCATCGCATATTTAGACGACATATGTCTTTTCAGCGATACTTGGGAAGAACACTATTTGGGTCTAAAGGAATTGCTATCTACTCTACGTGAGCATAGTTTGACTGCAAAACCCTTTAAAGCTTTTGTTGGGTTTAGTGAAATTTCCTTCCTAGGTCATCGAGTTGGTCATGGTCTGTTGAAGACAGAGGACCAAAACATTTCGAAGATATTAAATATCTCGGTTCCGAAGACAAAAAAGCAAGTGCGTAGTCTCTTGGGATTGATACAATTCTATGGAAGATTCATTGAGAATCTGTCCTCCATTATGGCACCACTTTCATCGTTATTGAAAAAAGGTTCTCCTAATATGGTGCGTTGGTCCCAAGAATGCCAATCTTCATTGGATCAGGTTAAGAATGTGTTCTCATCTCATCCTATCTTAAGACTACCAACGATTGATAAGACTTTTGTTCTTCGTAGTGATGCCTCTTCCACTGGGATTGGAGCGGCACTAATGCAGGAATATTCAGGAACTCTGCATCCTGTAATGTATATTTCTAGGAAGCTAAATGCGGCAGAAAGGAATTACTCGGTTTTAGATCGTGAATTGTTGGCTATGGTTTGGTCCATTCTTAAGCTACAAAGGTTCCTTCTGGGCGCGCATTTCTTTATGGAAACCGACCAAAAAGCTCTTACGGCTATGCAAAGTAAGGATTTGAAGAGCTCGAGATCTACTCGTTATGCTATTGCTCTTCAGCCTTTCCATTTCACGGTGCGAGCTATCCGTGGTTCGGATAATGTGATGGCGGACATATTGTCCAGATGCCCACATGATTCCAGTTAAATCTTGTGTCCTAGTTTTTCCTGATACACTTTCGGACTTAGGTCTGTCCTTAATATCCTAATATGTTGTAATACAAATGTATTTGGATGATGTTTAGATAATTTAACAAATTTCATTTTGTCCATCCATCAGTGATATGTTGCTAATATAGCATTGTAATTCATGACATTTGTATATTGCTATAATTATAGTATTTAGTAATGTTTGATATATGATTGGTATTGCCATCAACTTAGTTTTCTTTAATGGTACCCCCTTAGTTTGTTTGGCTTAAAGGAAATAATTTCTCCTATGTTGGGAGATGATTTGTATCCTCTTCAGACGCTTTGTTTATGCGTCTATTGTACCTGATATTAGGTTCATTTTTTCATGAGCACATAAGTGATACTTGTGCAATCTTGCTCATGGACATAAAAAAAAATTTTTCATTTTTTTTTTTTACAGGGGGGTTGTAGTAATATGTTGCTGTCATTTTTGACGGAGTCATCTGTCAAGTTATTTGCTTATGTTTTTATCATAATAATAATTGTGTCTTTACCTGCGATGTCAGGTTGATTAGGGGTTGTCTTCCCTTGTTTATTCATTCATTGTGTTTGACCTTTAGGGTCAAAGGTAGACAGTTCTGGCGTATGCCCATAGGCAGGGTTTTTAAGCGGGAGTTGAGTTAGACTTCCGGCAAGCCGTGAAGTGTCCTGGTTTCTGAAGGGACGAGAGTCCATTGTGTTTTTCGGGGAGAATCTTCGAAGTGACTGCGATGGCAGTTTTCCCCAGTGAATCTCTGTGCGTTGGAATGACAGCAGAGTTCCTTGTTATATTCTGTGGATTCGGTTGCAGGTAATACCGACTTTTTCCATTACTATGCTTTCGGTGGCAGAACATGTTAGAAGATTGCCTAGTCTGTGAACTGCAGCTCACCGATCCTCCATTTCAGAACTTATATTTTGTGCTCGAGGTAGCCATCCAAGACTATTAGTCTTTATATTGTCCAGAAATCCAGTGACGAAGATATATTGTGGGAACCGCAGATTGGCGGTATTTATGTCTACAATAAGCATTACTGCAGGGTTGATGGTAACCTGCTTATCAGAAGTACACAGCTGATGTCAGAACGAGGACTGTGTTTTCGGCTAATGTACTACAGCCTAATACAGTGCAATTGGCGGGGAATGCCAAGTTGCACCTATGTGTCAAAGTGATTAAGGTATCTGACGCGTTTAGTCAGTGATCCCAGGGCGACGCCACGAACTGTCATTATTGAAGAACATTGTATTGACCATGCACGAATATTCAAATGTTTACCAGCTTGTTGAATGCCTAATGTATACCTATCGATTTCCGGTCAGCATGACCTTGTTACACTGACTGTTCCTGTTGATACCATGTGTGTTCTCGTCAATAAATGTTTTGAAACGTGCCTGCAGTGTCCAAGCATCCTTGACTACTGCATGTGAGTGTATGGGTTGCAGGGTCTACATATATACGAGCCTAAACACATTCGCGCCTTCATTCGCACCCACACTCAGTTCATCATACGCTCGCACTACACACCTAACAACATGTATACTGTCTTGGGCCAGTGATCACCTCAACAAGAGAAAAAGACAGTTACACCGACCGACCTTGTGTCTATGTTGAACGAGTGCGCCTCACTAAAACGACAAGAACGATGGAAGAGTAAGCAAAGGAGGCGGAGATTTCGTAGGCAGAGCTTAAAAAGACGCTGCTGCTGATGATGATGATGATGAAGACGACTACGACGATGATGATGATGAAGATGACAATCAATTTGATGTGAACGGAGTTTAGAATTAGAAGAAATATCCATGTAACGAATTGTAAATGTACTAAATTTTTGTACATACGGCTTTTCACTGGAGCATCACAGACGACTTCTATTTCAGGTCGAATAATTATTTTTTTTAACGCGTGTCATTTAAAAAATATATATATATATATACTTAATTCTTGCCTTCGTCCTCTTCTGTTTTAGTTTGTGTGTTCCTGCTGAAGGTCTTGTGGCCGGTAATGTAGACCATTCTTTTCGTTATTTGTCCAAGTAAGACGTACACCCATAATTGATGTTCCCTACCGTTTACGAATTGATTGCAGTCACTGGTCCAGGGTTTCTTAACCTTTTCTGTGCCTTAGACCCGTTGGAATGTCCGATGAAGGCTATGGACCTGCTTGATTGTTCGATGAAAGCTATTGACCCGTTTGATTGTCCGATAAAGGCTATGGACCCGTTTGATTGTAGTACAATGAAGGCTATGAACCCATTTGATTGTTTTATGAAGGCTATGGACCCATTTCATTGTTCGATGAAGGCTATGGACCCATTTGATTGTTCGATGAAGGGTATGGAACCTATCTCGGACACAAAAATATACATAAAAGCATAAGGAACTGTAAATTTTAAATGCTATGTTATGTACACGGACTCCCTAGAATACATTCATAGAATCTCTTTCCCTCCCCCTAGTGCCCCTTTATCATATAAGAGTTACGCCAACTAAAATTTGGCCGCCATTTTCGGCTGTACCCGAATAGCAGGAAAATGGACCCAATCGCGAGTTTCAGACCTAATATGCATTTTCGTTTAGGTTAACTAATAATTTGAAATAAAATTAGATGCAAATACAGTAGCACATATTTGTACTATTCTTTGTATTTCAACTAACAAAACAAAAAGAAGAAAACTATTTTACTTACCGTTTTATTGAATAGAATCAGTAGCGTGAATTTTTAACACATACTCCGTTGAATTTTAAATTCCGTTAGAATTTCACTATTTAGCAACAAATATTCCGTACGAATTGCAACACTACCTTATAAAATAATATAATAAAAATAATAAAAATGAATTACAATTTTATTATATATATATATATATATATATATATATATATATATATATATATATATATATATATATATATATATATATATATATATATATATATATATATATATATATATATATATATATATATTCAAAGTACTGCACTTGCCACCTTTGGTAAGAAAACAGCAAAGTCAAATGACTGGTTTGATGCTTCAACAGATGTGATGGCACCTGTCATTGAAGTTAAGCGCAGTGCTATGAATGAATACAAACGTTCACCGAGTGCCAGAACCCTACAGATCCTGAGGGCTACGAGAAGCAAAGTTCAACAAACTGCTCGACGCTGTGCAAATGACTACTGGCTCCAGCTCAGTGAGAGCATCCAGATCGCAGCGCAAACAGGCAAAATTAGACAAATGTATGACGGTATAAAGAAAGCACTTGGCCCCCATAAAAGTAAGACGGCACCGCTAAAAACCATCAGCGGAGAGAAGCTAACCGATAAGGGTAAGCAGATGGAGAGGTGGGTCGAGCACTACTCTGAGCTTTACGCTAGAGACAATACCTTTACGCCTGCAGCCCTTGATGGTGTCAACAGTCTGCCAACTATGGAGGAGCTGGATGCCGAACCAACATTAGAGGAACTCAGCAAGGCCATTGATAGCTTGGCCTCTGGCAAAGCACCAGGCACTGATGGGATTCCTCCGGATTTAATCAAATGCTGTAAGAGCACGCTATTACATCCCCTGCATAGGATGCTGTGCCAGTGCTGGGAAGAGACAACTATTCCTCAAGACATGCGAGATGCCAAGATTGTAACACTGTATAAAAATAAAGGAGACAGAAGTGATTGCAATAACTACAGAGGCATCTCTCTTCTTAGTATTGTTGGTAAGGGTTTTGCCAAAGTCATCTTAATGCGACTACACAAGTTAGCTGAGCGCATATATCCAGAGTCACAGTGTGGATTCCGAGCTGGCAGATCAACAACAGACATGATCTTCTCTCTCCGCCAGCTTCAGGAAAAATCAAGAGAGCAGAAAAGACCATTATATATTGCCTTTATAGACCTCACAAAAGCATTCGACCTGGTTAGTAGGGATGGACTCTTTAAAATCCTCCTGAAAATAGGCTGCCCTTCTAAAATGCTGGAAATGATAAAGTCATTCCATGACGGCATGAAGGGAACAGTCCAATATGCTGGAAGCACGTCACAGCCCTTTGATATACGAAGTGGCGTTAAACAAGGCTGTGTTCTGGCTCCGACCCTCTTCGTAATCTTCTTTGCCTTACTCTTGAAACATGCATTCAGAGATGCAACTGAAGGAATATGCCTTCACACTAGGTCAGATGGCCGTCTGTTTAATCTTTCAAGGCTGAAGGCAAAAACAAAAATCAGAAGGGTCACTATAAGAGACTTGTTGTTCGCTGATGATGCTGCAGTCGTCACTCAAAGCCAACAGGAGCTTCAGAGCTTGATGAATCGCTTCACTAAAGCATGCAAGGACTTTGGTCTCACAATAAGTCTAAAGAAAACGAATGTGCTGAGTCAGGATGTGGGTGCTGCACCAGTTATCACTATCGATAACTATGAATTGGCAGTGGTGCACCACTTCACATACCTAGGGTCTACCCTCAATGACAAACTCTCACTGGATACAGAAATCGACAGCCGCATTGGCAAAGCTGCAGCTACCTTTGCCCGCCTCACATCGCGTGTTTGGGGAAACTCTAAACTCACAATGAAGACCAAAGCTGCGGTATATAATGCCTGCGTCACCAGCACACTCCTATATGGCAGCGAGACCTGGACGACCTATGCTAAGCAAGAAAGAAGGCTCAATACTTTCCATTTGCGGTGTCTACGCCGCATCCTCGGCATCTCGTGGAAAGATAAAGTGACAAATGTCGAGGTGTTGTCACGTGCTGGCCTTCAAAGTATGTATACGCTTCTTAGACAGCGCAGACTTCGCTGGCTTGGCCATGTTCGCCGCATGGATGATGGTCGCATCCCAAAAGATATCTTCTACGGACAATTAGCAGATGGCAAGAGAACAGTTGGGCGACCACAGCTGAGGTTCAAAGATGTGTGCAAGAGAGATATGAGGGCACTGGACATGGATCCAGCAGCATGGGAGGATGAAGCTGCCGATCGCACTAATTGGCGATGCTATTTACGGCGCCACCTCAGATTGGGCGAAGAGAGGCTCACACAAGAAGCAGAGGTGAGGAGAAAACGTCGAAAGGAGCACCAGGAAAATAAGCAGCTGAGGGCTGTCACCTCAGGGGCGCATTCCCATAGTCAGTTATGACTGAAGGGGCTATTATTATTATTATATATATATATATATACGAGGGGCGTTCAGAAATTAATGCACCACATCGTTTTTTCTCAGGAGCTGTTTATTCAAAAAGCATGAAATTTATACACAATATACATGTATATGTCATGTAAACATCGGTATTATTCAACGTAATCCCCATCAACTTGTACGGCTTTATGCCAGCGCGAAACACGTGCCTGTATTCCTATCCCGTACCAGATTTTGTCTTGATCATGTACCCATTTCTTCGCTGCATGAATCACTCCTTCATCATCTTCAAACCTTGTCCTACAGAGTGCATCTTTAAGTGGACCTAATAGATGAAAATCAGAGGTTGCCAAATCGGGACTATAGGGGGATGGGGTAGTACAGTCCAAACCCAATTTGGTGATTGCGTCCCGTGTTGCCAGACTTGTGTGAGGGCGCGCATTGTCGTGAAGGAGAAGCAGGTCTGCTGGAGTCTTGTGCGGCCGAACTCTGCGAAAACGTTGATTGAGTTTTTTCAATGTCTTAATGTAAGCTTGCGAATTGATTGTCTCTCTTCTTGGCATAACGTCCAGAAGAATCACACCTTCAATGTCCAAAAAGACAGTGACCATGACCTTTCTAGCTGAAGGAACTGTCTTCAATTTCTTTCTTCTTGGTGATTGCGGATGATGCCACTCCATTGACTGTCTTTTTGTCTCAGGTTCAAAATGATGTGCCAAGGTTTCGTCACCTGTAACGATCTTAGCCAAAAAGTTATCTCCATCAGCATTGAAACGCTCCAACAATTCAGAAGGAATTGCTTTCCTTTGCAATCGGTGGTCATTTGTGAGACTTCGAGGAACCCATCTTGCGCAAACCTTAGAAAATCCGAGAGTTTTTATAACTGCATTTGCACTACCAATGCTGACTGACAGCTGTAAGGCCAATTGTTGAGTAGTGATTTGCCTATCAGTAAGAATAATGCCCTCAGCACATTTCAACATTTCTGCGTTGGTGGCTGTGGCAGGACGTCCACAGCGCGACCGATCAGGCAGCTCCGTATCTCCACTTCCTGATTCTTTGATTCTCTGAACCCAGCGACTGACTGTACTCCTGTCGACTGCAAAACGTCCATACACACCACATAGACGCTTGTGAATATTCACAACAGTTTCCTTCTCTGCAACGAGAAATTCTATCACAATTCGCTGTTTATAACGCAAGTTGCTAACACGCTCCATTTCAACAGTTTAGGGCAGCTGTATTATTTAGCCGGTTGCGATGCAATTTGGTACACACAATTGGCACATGCCATATTTGAAGTGTGCAAAATTTCATGCCTCTATCTTCATTATTAGTTGAGAAAAACGATGTGGTGCATTACTTTCTGAACGCCCCTCGTGTACTCGTACGTATATATATATATATATATATATATATATATATATATATATATATATATATATATATATATATATATATATATATATATATATATATATATATATATATATATATATATATATTTATATATATATATATATATATATAAATATATATATATATATATATATTTATATTTATATATATATATATATATATATATATATATATATATATATATATATATATATATTTATTTATATATATATTTATTTTTATATATATTTATATATATATATATATATATATATATATATATATATATATATATATATATTTATAAGATTATATTTATATATATTTAGATTTATAAATATATAATAAATATATATATATATATATATATATATATATATTTATAATATATTTATAAATCTAAATATATATAAATATAATCTTATAAATATAGAAGAGGTGTTAAGAATAGACAGTCCTAAGGAACTGCATAATATAGTCAAACAATATTTAATACGAACAAATGTTAATATATAGTGGCTGGGAATGTGAAGGTCTAATGCTATTCTTACAATACATATGACTTTTAATAGGCGAAAGTCAATTTTAAATATCTGTTAAAGTCAGTTATATAACTTTAACCACCAGGTCTTTACACCCCTCCATTTTAATATTATTCTTGTTCAGAGTTTCTTCTTTATTTTTTATTTGTTTGTTTATTTACTTAACGTAAAAGCATAATTGTGATTGTCCCTATTTACAATGATTTGACAAATGTAATGCCACTTTCTCTTATCGGCAGTTGTTCATGTTATTTTGAATTGAAAACAATATGTATCCTAATTATAACCCATCAGAAGTTGAACGGGATATTTATTTTCATTAATTTAAAAAAAAAAAGTCTTACTCGATGCTTATTCTCGCTACTAGCTCTGGTTTTGTCCAGCCGAAAATGGCGTCTACGTCGTTCAGCCTCGTTTTCTATTCTGGCATAGTTGGCGTAACTCTCTGTAGATGTAGGGGCACTACCTCCCCCTCCCTCAAGGTGTCTGTCGTCCACAGGTTACGACACCCTGTACTAGTCCATGTCTCTATAATCTGGTTCTTGTTGATCTAACTAAAAGTGCTTCCTGCTTGGGGAAAAAAATAATATTGTTGACAGTAATGTTAATTAAAATGTCCGCGGTTTGACTAGCAATGTTAATAATACAAGTTGTTGTTGGGGGTTTTGCCTTCTTGTGGTGAGGTCAGGCCTTTCAACCTACACTTAAGTCCTTTGGTGATATCGGAGCGCAATTAGCCATTTTAAAAAAAAAGAGAATTCTGTAAACTGAAGCGCTGTGTTGATAACATCTACTAGTCCTTTTTAGGACTACGAATATCTATGAGCTAGCATGAAGTAGCCCTTAAAAGGACTAGTCCTGAAAAGGACTGCTATCCCGACCAGCGTTGATAGATACTAAGTCCTGAAAAGGACTAACATTATCCATCAGCTAGCATGAAGCCCTGAAAAGGACTTACACTAAAAATGACTCGCCACCTTTGCCAACGCTGCCCTTACCTCCTCAGTGTCAGCGAACACCGGTTGTAATGTGTGCGCTGCTGTTTGCTAGAAACAATAACAAAGGTCTCAAACGGGCATAGCGACGTTTTGTGATGCACAAGACTTTCATCATTTTCTCTTTTTTGCTCCGTATGGAGCACAGGGTTGCCACTGCAACTGCCTCTGTTGTGAGAAGCCTGCACCAAAGCATTAATACGTTGATACAGCGTTTGTTTGGCTGTAGCAATGTTTGTATTTATTTGATGAGGTTGCCAGCACCTTGCACAAAGTTGTTGTTGTTTTGAAGAGGTCAATACATTTCTGTGTGCACTAGGTTAATTTTAAAAAAATGCTGGGTCACTTTAACCCGCACGTGAAAATTGCCATTGTTACGGCAAAAACTCGTGGTTTTTGCAACACGCCCCTCTAGTTCAAAAGGTGAAAAAGTGAGTTGAATTTCTTTTTGTTAGTAAGTCACACATTATTAAAAAAAAAACATGACTGATCTTTTCCACGGATGAATCAACTTTATTTTGTAATAAATTGTTTACACCTGGTTGCATTTAATTGGTCCATAGTAGAGTTTTTCTTGGTGGCCCTTAACTTTTGTCCAGTAGTATAGGAGGGCCCATGTGCAAGTTGCGCACGTTAAAAATCCCACGGCAGTTTTAAATCGTAAAGAGTAGGCCATAAGGCTGCTGTCCTGGCTACATTTAAAAACTAGAAACCTACCCATGAAATATATTTATAACATGTGTCTGATACGTGCCGTCCATTAGTTGCAGTAGTATATATATGCGGAACAATGTCCGTGGCCAAATACAAACATAGGGGTATGACTACAGAAACGTATCAATGTTAATGCCAATGTAAGCGAAACTCCTCTTCAACGTTAAACAGATACACTTTTTTTTATGTACAGTGACATAGCTCCATTAAACATCCTAATAGGTTCACGCCTAATGGCAAAAAGCAGTAATGAAAAGTAGTTCCTGACATTCAAAGAAACTAGGAACACTTCAACAGAGTATATTGGTGCCCTAGTGGTGGTAGAATTCAGGTAAAACACAGTAGACTGCAGGAGCAAATACACATGCGACCGCTCTCTTAAAATACAATCCACATCTCTCCTTGCAGACGATAAAACCCCACTTCTGCTCAAAATTAGGCGCCTGCTTCAGTCCTTTCCCTGCATGACGTCATTTTCATTTATTGTAAATAAAATCCGTAATAAAATATAAGAAATGAAGCTCCATCGAGCTGAAGATACTATACACATAATCGTTATGAATTTAACTAATAAAATGTGATTCCTATGTACACACATTGGGATTCTCGCCGGTGCACTGTGCTGAAATCTTCCTTGTGTGATCTAAGGGAGAAGATCGGAGCATTGATGGAGTTGTCCGTGTGCAATGAAGACAGTCCTTAAACTAAACCAAAACCAAACCTGTGAGCTGGTTATAGTCATCACATTGTTATATTATTATGTAAACTGTTACTATACTCAGCTGGTTATAGTCATCACATTGTTATATGTTTTATGTAAACTGTTAATGTACTCAGCTGGTTATAGTCATCACATTGTTATATGTTTTATGTAAACTGTTACTATACTCAGCTGGTTATAGTCATCACATTGTTATATTTTTATGCAAACTGTTACTGTACTCAGCTGGTTATAGCCATCACATTGTTATATGTTTTATGTAAACTGTTACTATACTCAGCTGGTTATAGTCGCGGCACTGTTATATTGTATGTAAAATTTTAAGCGGTTAATTTACTTTGCTGGTTATAAGCACTACATTGTTAGGCATGTATTGTGTTTGAGCTGTTATCTTCTTCTTCTTCCGTCCTTAGCCACCGACCGTCAAAGCAGTCAGTGGCCATTACGCCTAGTGGCGCCTTAGGGCAACAGCAGATAGGTTTTCTTTGCCATTGTTTCCCATCACGCCTATTGGCGTCTTTAGGGCAACGGCAAATCAATCCATTTGCTGTTGTTTCCGTAATCGAAGTGACTGGCAAACGGGTGATCAGCCCGTTGGTTTGAGCTGTTATACTGTTTGCTTATCTTCTCCACGCTGAGGGCACATAACTATCTGGTCATTTTTTAAATTTGTTAAGCATATGGTATTTGAGTCTGCAGTGGCCGGTTCACAGCTTCGAAATTATTACATGATCTCTTCTTGCCAAGGCGTAGTAAGCTTCCGTTATATCTGACTGTGGTTTTTCTTGGCACTTTTCTTTAATGCTAATGTTAATTATTGCTTATGATATATATGGATGATACTATAACTTATTCTTTTTCCAACCAGTATTAACCAAATAACAGTTTTCATAAAGTTTCTCAACAGTGTTAAAATAGCACGCCATGATGCTGTTAGTTTTTACTTCTGACGAATACATAATGTCTAGTGATCTAACTTCACAATGTGCTAACCTATAATCGGGGATAACCGTCTTCATTTGGGGATCCAGTTGACATATTGGGAATATGATGTTAGACTCATATTTTCTTGACCATCGGCACACTAGGGGTGGTGTGGTCAGCATCACGCCGACCGCCTTAACTTTCCCAGAGTTACTCTGGTACCAAATTCATGAGGCTGGGTCGACCCCGGAGCCGTTTGCGATCTAAAAAATCCCATCTCAACTGAGGATCGAACCATGGACCACCAAGCTAGGGCTTTCTTGTCCTCTTTAATCGCACGATTATATGAACAACCAATCAGCGACCACTTCAACACTCTTAAATGTGTTCTGTTATCACGAGCATGTAACCAGCCAAAACTCGATGAGGGTGATAATTAGTTTGTGTTGTGTCTGCCGCATGTCCTGATTACGTCACTAATTCTCCTGTGGTCAATTCATTCCTTCCTATTCCATTTTTATTGAAAAGGATTTTTGTAGTCAACCTTATCATGACGTAGCCAAAGGTCAATGCACCATGAAAAAATTGAAAGGCATGCGTGGTATTGTAATGGGTGTTTAATTTAGCTTTCAAGGTGAAATGCGGGCCTGTTCCGTATTTTCCCGGAAGAGTGGCGGAATTTTCACTGTTGGTTCAGTCGTTTAGTAAGACAATTAGTAAATAGGGGATTCACAGCGTGATTAAATCAACGTTGGTTGTGAAATATTCACATGGTGAATTCATATATATATATATATATATTGTCACGGGTTGCCTCCCCTTAGCTCTGCAGTAGTGGTCCAACAGTAGCCAAAACTCAGGAGTACCTGAAGTGGGTCTTTAAAGGTGTCTACCTTTGCACAATATTACTCTTGGCAGAGTTATAGGTAGAAGGATAATGATGCTTCTACCTCCAGGCAGTACAGTAGAACTCCATTTATCCGAACCCCAATTATCCGAACATCCAATTATCCGAACACTTTTTCCAGAAAAAAAAAAAAAATCAGATGCCACAGTCACGTTAGACTAAAATTCTGAATCTTTTGATGCGGCAAACTTCAAATGTGTGCGAACAATTTGTAGAGAATGGGATGGCTAATGGTCGGTCGCTTACGTACAGGAAGTCAGTTAGATCATAAAGTCAGTTAATATCTAGTTTACCAATCCAAAGTACGTGTGCGTTCTAGGTAGAACACTGGCTAAACAGACAGTTCAACTTAAAATAATTGTGTCTGCTACTACAGCAGAATAATTTTGGTGTACAAGTATTTCTCTGTGCGATATGGCACCTTCCAGTAGGCCTAAAGCATATAAAAGGAACCGCAATGTTTTGTCAATTGAAACGAAAACAGAAATTATCAAGAGACTAGGACAAGGTGAAACTGTGTCTTCACTTGCGAGGATTTTCAATGTTGGGAAAGCTACCGTCTCTGACATCAAAAGTAACAAGGATAAAATTATGAGTTTTGCATCGAAATTTGATAGTGAAAATGGGTCGAAGAAACGTAAAACCATGAGAAATGCGGAAGATGTGAACTTGGAAGAGGCTTTGTATATATGGTTTGTGCAAAGAAGAAGCAAAGGGGAACCTATCTCTGGTTCTCTGTTGTGTGAAAAGGCACTTCAGTTCAACAATCAACTTGACGGTCCTCCTGACTTTAAGGCTAGCCAGGGATGGTTAAGAAACTTTATATCTCGTCATGGCATACGAGAATTGGAGATTCAAGGGGAATCTTTATCTAGCGATGCAACTGCCGCTAAAAATTGTAAAGAAACTTTCTTGGCTTTTTTGGAAGAAGAAGGTTATTCACTCGATGATGTGTATAATGCCGATGAGACTGGCTTATACTGGAAATCATTGCCTCAAAAATCACTTGCATCTCAGCGCGAAGCAGCTGCCCCTGGGTTTAAAAAGTGCAAAGAGAGAGTAACAATTTTGGTAGCCGCGAATGCCAGTGGAAGTCATCGTTTACCGGTGCTAATGATCGGCAAAGCCAAAAAACCACGTTGTTTAAAGAATGTGACATGTCTCCCATTGTGTTACAAAGCACAGAAGAGTGCTTGGATGAATAGTGAAATATTTCTTGATTGGTATACAAATCAGTTCATCCCAAATGTGAAGAGGTTGAGAGAACAAGAAAAGAAAACTGGAAAAGTAATTCTTCTACTGGACAATGCACCATCTCATCCAGAGACGGATACATTGAATGCAGTTGATGCAAATTTTTAAGTAATTTTTCTGCCTCCCAATGTAACAGCACTGATTCAACCAATAGATCAGGGTGTTATAGCAAAGCTTAAAAAGATGTACAAGAAGGAAGTCCTGCGTCGTTTATTGTTGGCTGAAGATGAAGAAAGTGTGGTGGCGTTTTCCAAAAAGCTTAATCTCAAAGACTGCTGCTATATGTTAGCTGATGCTTGGACCACACTGTCACAAGATAATCTCAACAAGGCTTGGAGTAGATTGCTTGGGAAAAAAGGAGGAAATGAAACTACTGCAGTGGACACAAATGATGATTGTATAAATGAAGTTGTGGAACTGTTTCAAGCAATGCCCGGATTTTCGGACTGTGACAAAGATGATGCACACATGTGGCTAGAAGATGATAATGATTCTGGTTTTCAGTTTTTGAATGACGAAGAAATTTTGTCTTTTGTGCAAGAAGAAAACCAAATACATGTAGTGACCGATGATGAAGACTCCTCAGAAGTACACGATGTACTTGTAGATTATGAAGAAAAAACCAAAACGTCGACCAAGTCCTGAAGAGGCCTTTATAGCACTAGAAACAGCGATGGCTTGGTACGAGCAAGAAGATGACAGCTGTCCTACACAGCTTCTGCTGTTGAAGAGAATGCGGGACTTAGCAGCCAAAAGGAGACTATCCAGTTTGGTGCAAAAGAGGATTCCTCATTATTTTAAATAGTGGGCTACATCTGTGCAAGTACATGTATACGTAAGTTGCGCCTGGTTTTGAATCGTTTGTAATGTTATTTTGAAAACATTTCTCTTTCTTAACAAAAATAATTAATACAAGTAGTACATGCACTGCAGTGTAATAAAAGATTTTGGTGATACAGTGATCTAATACAGTGTGGGTATTATTATTACAGTACAAGTAAATATGTTTTATAGTGTATTTTCCTTGTGATGGTTAATTATTTTTAGAAATATGTGTACATGTACTCGATACATTATGTAATCCAATTATCCGAACATTTGATTATCCGAACGATGCTCGGTCCCATGGGGTTCGGATAAATGGAGTTCTACTGTATTCACAAGATATTCAGAAAAGCGAGAACAATGCTGCATAGGCTGAGCACGTTAACTCTAGGATCTGCCGACAACTTTTGTGAAGGATATGGTTATCTTATAATTCGTTAGCTCGTTCAAGCCCCCAGCTGAGTTAATTCAGCGAATTTCCTCTTATTATTATTTAATAGCTCTGATTGAGTGTATTTAAGAAATTGTCTGAGACATTTGGATACAACACATTCAAAATGATTAAATCAACTTTAAATTTGGATAAATATAAATAACAAATTTAATAATCACTTAGGTTTTAACAGTTATTAAAAACTGAATGTTCTTTAACAAAAATTGGTCATCATCATATGATGTTAATAGGGAATTATATAAGGGGAAGTGTCATTTTGCAGCTTTTATTTGACAACTTAGCTGCCAATGAGGTTTTTGCTCCCTCTAGTGTTTTGGTTCTTCGCAGATAAGTGACTGGATTGCTCACGTTCCTGGTCAAGATTAAGAGTTGCAGCACGTTCCAAGTAGAATCAGGGAGTAACTGCAAAGCTGGTCCCGCGTCTCTAAAACCCGTCTTATGATGATGTCTAGCGTCGATTTCAGGCTACTTACATCCTCACTTGATCCAGAAAAAGTACCCTCAACTGGTACCACCAACTAGTATGGCAAAAGAAGAGAAACAAATACCCTCTGAATATTGAGTTTCCCGACACATACTTATGTGTCCCCCATCTTCCTATTCCACGATCCCATCTATCTCAGAACTTACCTTTTCTGAGAATTAATCTTAATCCCAGTGCGCAAAAACTATCTTTACATTTAAAATGAATAGCTTTATATTTAATTTGAGTTAAAACTTTAGTTAACAATAGATAGTTTGAATACGTTTACATTTACATCAGTTGAAAAGGTTGTAAACTTTCATTAAATTTAGAGTGAATATATTTTACATTTGCACTAGTTGAAAAGATTGAAACTTTCATTAGATTCGGAGTGAATATGTTTTACATTTGAACTGCTTGAAAGGTTAATAATTTAATAAGTATGTACATCATTTCTTTCATCATTCTCTCCGTGCTCCATATGGAACTTGGGACTACCTCTGCTTTTGGTTCTTTATAAGAAACTCACAATAAAGCAGTCACAGCCCTGGCAATTGTGGTTCACGAAATCATCATTCTATATACTGAGGTTGCCAGTCTGGAATGACTAGGACATCCACTAGCAATTTTCACATATTAATCTCCACATGTCAATATATACGTATTAGTTCACATGTTATTAATGAAAAAAATATAGAATTCAAAATGTACAACTTCGCCAATCTTTAGGCTCACAGTCTGCTGGCTCAGACAAAATAAAGGCTCTTGTAGAGGCCTCTTACACTTGGTCTGGGGTGTTGTTACTTTAACAGTAAGTTCCCACTTTGACTTGTGTTTCAGTTCCCTCAGATTCCTGTTTTCCGTGTTAAAATGGCAGAGTTTTTCTTGGGCTTATAAGTCCTGATAATGCTCAAACAGTGTCAAGTCTGGTACTATTCTTAACTCTGGCAAGGTCTGGTTGTCTTCTTGGCTTGAGTGAATTTTCAGTGTTCTACTCTGGCTGAAGTGTCAGGTTATATTGCCTGTCTTCCCCCACATTTGTTTGTTACGATGTTAAGCAGGGCTCCAATCGGAAGGGGTGTTGTGCCTTCATTCTGAGTGTCTGCCAATCGTTTCAAACATGCGTGTTTTATGGGGTAATTCAAATTATTTCCTCATGGAGATGTCTGCGTGTTACTGCAGAGGTCATGTCTCCCAAGTATGGAATGGAAACATCTGATCCTATCTTGGCAATGTTTACAAATAACTTCATATTCAATCACTCAATACCCTTTAGCTCCCCAAGGAGCATAGGCCTTCAACAAACACATGTCAAGTCTTCCTGTCCTGTGCCATCCGCTCAAGTTCTTTCCATGTTTTCCTCATCATTTTCACCTCTGTTTCCAGTTCTCTTCTCCATGTGTTTTTTGGTCTACCTCTTCCTCTCTTTCCCTGTGGATTCCAGGACTGCCTTGTAATGCTATCAACAGGTTTCCTCAATGTGTGTCAGATCCATTGCCAGCGTCTTCTTCTCAACTCTTGTTCCACTGGCACTTGTCTGGTTCTTGTCATCAATTCCACATTTGTGACTTTGTCATACCATTTCAGTCCTTCTATTCTACGCTGTCATATAAAGTTATGTCTTTGTAACAAGGTGTACCGGACACAATTATGTCACTCTTGTCTGTCCAGAAATGTATCGCGCAGGCAAGTAATCTTAACTACCCGTCGCTTGCACACAAAAAATTCTTCGTTTACCCATCTGGTCGAGGAAGGCACATCAGCCTTATCAGCGGTTAAACAAATTCGCTGGGCGATTTTAGTGCTAATCCGCAGCCTGATGTCGGGCACACCCGAAATTGTCCAACATGATTGTCGGTTAATATAATCTCATCCGTCTCCTTTTCCAGCAGGGATGAACGGGTAAACAAACATACATGACAACTTGTCACTGAGAGGAGTGTAAGATGATTTGAAAGTACAAAATATCTGCTTGATTGTAGAGAAAGAAGATGGGCCGACCACAGAAATTTAGTACACACAAAATTGTAACTACATACTGCCGTAGAGGAACAGAGATCGACCCAATATTTGTGTGACATACATAACCTGAGCTCAGCAACAGCTCTTTACTTGATCCCTAGTTTGCGGGAAGATATGTCTTGTGTTCACGTCACAACATGTGACCTCAAATGTGTCAACCACTCGGCTTGTAGCATTCGTATCTTCTGACCACATAGCGTTACTTTTACCATCCATGATTCTCAGACAGTATATACTTTCTTTCTCTTGAACGAGTTTATACTTTATCACGATTTTCATTCAAACTGATATATAAAACTGAAGTCACTTTGTTAACTTAACTATTCATAATATTACTTCCCTTGTCGACCTGTAAACAATTTTATGGAAAATTTCCTTTTTTCGCCGACGGAAAAACAACTGCACTACTTTGCCTTTTGACACCAGCTTCGCTTCTATCTCCGGCATCCATTAACTTTCTCAAAATTGACAGCCGCGGGGAAACATAAAAAGCATTGCTCACGTTTGGGTAATGGACGGCCTGAGGGTGCTACTTTCTTTATTGAACGTCACTGCTGGTCTGGGTCTTGCTTTTTCTTGTTTCACTCTGGCATCATTTTATTTCCATTTTCCTCTTTTTGTCATTTAAGCTGCTCCTTTCTTTCATCCGGTCATTCTTTAATTTACCATTATTTTGAACCTTTCTGTCTTTCTTTATTTTATTATTTTTTGTTTCGTTCATCATCGTTACACTTCCACTCGTCGAGGAGCATGGTCACGACACGTCTTCCTATCCTGTGTTATCTGTTCAAATTTCCCAATTTCTTCTTTCACTTTTTTATGTCTGTTTCTGTTTCCCTTCTCCTAGTGTTTTTTGTTTGTTTGTTTTTTGGTCTGTCTGTGTGCCTTTCTTACCCTGGAGATTCCAGAATAAGAACTACCTTGTCATACTATCAGCAGGTTTCCTCTGTGTGTGCTGTATCTAACGCCAGCGTTTTTTTTTCTTATCTTTTGTTCTACTGGCATTTGTCTGGTTCTATCTATCAGTTCCACACGCTGGCGATCTTGGATTAGTATTATAATTCTTGTCTATGTAAGCGCTAACCTTTGAAATCCTGTAACGTCTTGGCTGTATCTTTTTTTTCATTGTTTTCCATGTTTCAGAGCTGTACAATGCAATGCATTCATAATTGAGTTGAAGATTCTTATTTTTGTGATTGACATGATTTTTCCCCTAAATATACCAATACAATGAAAGCGCCTACTGCCTTGTTGTTGTCTTATTTTATTATCACTGTCCATTACTCCAACTTTGCTTCTATTTCGGATAAATTATTATGTTTCATTGCTTATTTCAATATTGTAGTCTTTATTCATTCTTTCTTTCCTTTCTCGTCCATCTCTTATTTAAATGTCTACTTCTTTTCTTCCTTTCTCTTTTTTATAATTGTTCTACTTATTATTTATAAGTGGAGGAACAGCTCTGGATATTACGTCAAAAAGACATACATTTAAAAATAAACAAATTAACAGTGAGATTAACCTATTTTCTAATGTTTTAATATCCCTCAAATGTCCTTATGTCATAATAACATATCAGAACTCATTCTGAAAGTTGTATTTGGCTTTGCAATTTCTTATGTTATGACTTTGTTTTGTTTTGCTAATAAGCGAAGAACTTACTTGTTTATTTATTAATCAACATCAGATATTTCAAGGAAACTTGAAATAGCCTTCTAGCGTTTTTTAGAGCTGATTTAAATCAAATGTTTTTACAAATTTTATTTATTGTAAATAAATATAAAACTTTGCAACGTGTGTTACTATTTTTGGACATTATAGTAAAAGTTATGTAGCTCTAAAAAATCTATTCAGTCCAACCTTTTAAAATATAACACTGAGCTTCCCACTCAAATTTAGTGCTCATAATTCAAGACATGAAAAAAATCTTAGTGAAATTCAATATATTATTAATATCTAACATGGCCGCCGTTTCCACGACAACCAATAAAACTGTACCATCTCATGCGTTGTTATGCATAACATCGTTGTTGTGGGTTGATTCTGTGCACTTATTTTAGCTGTCGTCAGTTATTTATTAAAACATTATTTCCCTGTAGCTCGTCCCCTTAAAGTTGTCACACTTGTAGTCAATTTGGCCTCATCGACCTACTTGTGCTAAAATATGTTATTGCGTGACACAGAGAGATAAAATACGCTAACAGCTCGCAACGAAGTCCGGCGCCAAATTGTTATTTCAATTTACGGTCAGTGTTTCGCTGCCATTAATTTTTGCCGGCGAAATAAATTATGTTGTGATGAAAACAGGGAGCTCACGTGACTGGGCAGTTTATCAGAAAACTGACCAGGTGGTGCTACTTGACTTTATACTCTTTTTGAAATGTTTTCTTTTGTAAAGTAGCACTGTTACCTTTTGTCTTCTCACAAACATCTGGAATTTGCACGGGACTATTACAGTACACTATTATACATTCCTTGTCAAGTCAATTATTAGAGATACTCACTAAGTGTAAAAGTGCCGGCTATCGCGAGATTCCTACAGGCGTTGGAGAAGAGAAAGAAACAATAATGTTGAAGATTAGTGGTCTCAGAAGAGACGAGTAATGTGAGGTTGTGCGTGGGACTGGCAGCATCAATATGTAGACAAGATTGTTTTAGAAACTACCACTGAATGTGCACATGAACTGCTTTAGAGCAACATTCCTGCATGTTTAATTGTAGCCCGTTCTCCTTAAGGAAAGTAAAAGATAAAGAGAATGAAGTAAAAAAGAGAAAGGAAACAAGTATTTATTATTTGAAAACACGTTATAAGGGGCGTAAATTCAACATTGTTGCATTAGCTGAGCTTGTCTGTGTTTAAATATCATCAGTATCATGAATATCATCACCACTGTCACTAACATCGTCATCAACAGCCTCACAATCACCAACATCGTTGTGGTGAAGTGGGATGTTATAAATATTTATAGGGGACTTAGTGTACTGACTGAGATCAGCTGTGAAGGTATATATATATCTAATAAGAGTAGTGTATTATATATCACCTTACTTGCTACCACATATCTATATATCTCAGTCAGAATTATTCTGGAATAGTGTGATGACTACGTTATGTGTCTAGGGTATGTGTATGATGAAGTGTAAGTCACAACAACAGACAGATAAACAATTTAATTTAATCCACTACTCTTAACAACACTGTGACACTCACATACATATAACACTCTATGAGAATATCTTAAAGAAGTCACTCGTAACTTTTCAAATAACAATATGTATTCATTACTGGCATGAATGAATATGTGTCCTGATTCAACTACAAGGGAACCAGGAATCACAATCAATTTAAATTACAAGTTATGTACAGAATGTATTTAATATGAATATTGTAGTGACATATATTATTACAAATGTTCTATGTGTGTCAGTTGTGTAGTAGTAAAATGAGGTAATACTGGTTTTGTTTTGTTCAAGCTCTGTTGGTATTTGTCATCATGACTTCAATAGTTTGTCTTTAGGGACTAGTATTGGAGATGTTCACAGTTCCTGATTTTAAGACAAGTAAATTCCCCTCTTAATGTTAATTTTACAAAGTCAGTTCAAGATGAGGGGGACATAATGTTGAGCTCAGCTGGCCAAGTTAGCTTATCTGGCGTGATGGCGGCAGGAAAGGACTCCTCTGCTCGAATTCTCCTCTGGGCTCTGGAGACACCTCACTGATAGCTAAAAGGACCAAGGAGTATGCTGTCCGACACTGGATTCAGCAAAGCTCTGACTAGGTGCTGCTCAGTACCATCAAGACCACTGTCCCTGAAATCAAGAAGGATGTACCTTCTACTTCATAACTAACTTAAACTCTCTTGTTACACTGATCACAACACAGCACAAACATTGAGTTCAGAGCATTAGGCCAACTGTCAGCTTCATTTGAAATACTTTATTCCAGTATTACCCTTCTTAATGGTTACTACGCCTCTGCAATTCCAGCATTATTTCTTTCTATTCAATCATCCAGGTGTCAGTGTACTGTTTGGCCATTCCATGCCGTTTTACTTCTCTCCGACACCCTCTGTTCAGGCTGGAGCATTACAGGCTTTACCTCACGTTGGCCACTGAACTACACATATATATACAGGCATAAATCAACAGTTCACATTCAATTTTCATTAAAAGATATTGAATGGTTCAAGCTTACCACAATTCATACGAATAAACACAGATACGTTGATTAGCAATGAATTCTGGCACAAACTGGCACAAATTCCCATCTGCTTATCTTCCAGGCTTATATTTGGCTAAATATAAGCTGGCTTCAACGCACTGATGCTTTATCAATCTTATTTAAACAAGTGGTTTCGAACTAACGCTCCCAAGTGTGTATATCAGCGAGTCTGACCAATGAGCCCCGTTTCGACAAGTGTTTGAAAAAATGTTACCTTTCCCCGTTTCCCCTAACAACCAAGATAGTATTTATAGCCCGACCAATCGTGGTTAGGCTTTCATTTGTTGCGCTCCAATCAATTTGGAGTTTACATGGTAGGCTATTTCTGTAACGTAAATTTTTTTCAAACACGTTAAAAAAAAATCTTATGAGCAGAAATGATTTTATGCTGTCAGGCACCCCCAATATTTTATTTTGGGTATAATTTATTAATTCCTGGACTATTTGCGTAACGTTTTACATATTATTTGTCAGCAAGCCCTAAGGAACGCAAAAATACAAATTTAAAGGAGCTACGTGGCTGCGTTCAAAATATGCAATTTCTTCTACCTCCTGTTTCGAAGATGTGCTGTCTGGGTACTGTTATGTTTCAACCGTAAACCCATCTAATGTTATCTTTTCTAATAAGAGTTTTTTATGATTTATAAACCTAACTCTGGGAAAGGGTAGTGTATTTTATCACTGTCCGTCTGAAAAAAAATTAGTGCATGTAGACTTACACGCGTGATGGCAGCATTTGTGTATCGCGCGACGCGTGTTGCATGCGTT
This sequence comes from Oreohelix idahoensis, assembly GCA_024509875.1. Taxonomy (NCBI): domain Eukaryota; kingdom Metazoa; phylum Mollusca; class Gastropoda; order Stylommatophora; family Oreohelicidae; genus Oreohelix; species Oreohelix idahoensis. The sequence continues at coordinate 106,120 of JAMPIV010009779.1, forward strand.
CCTGATTTTCAGCCCTCCCCTCTCTCTTTATCCTTTTGTCCATCTGTTCGTTCGTTTTGGTAACGCAGTATAATTAATGTTAGGATTAATTTAGGTCATTACGCAGTACGTCTCAATGTTTTTCTTAGAAATGCAGCACACGTTTCATTGAAGAAGGCGGGTAATAATACAGTAAGCTTTTATATCAACGTGAAAGCGTTACAATTTGCAGACGAAGCAGAAAACAAGGGGGGATTTCGAGTACATTCTTTGTGACAGCACTGTTATTTTCCCATTGCTCTTCTCTTTATTAATTTTATTTGTTAGGCTTTATATTTACCTAATAATTTATATATGTGGATTAGAATATTTCACGACAATCGTCAACATCACCAATATAATCAACATTGAAAAAGCAGCAAATATAGAAACTGGTCACCCCACCTCATAAAGCTTGATCTAGTATAGTAAAGTCTCTAACACTTCACTCTCCTACGGCAGTATATGCGATGGGACTACCTTGACCTTTGGTGTAACTATAGCTCCTGCGTAGTTCCCATGGGTCAGATACAGATTGAATAAAACCACTGCTAACCCAGCTTTGCCGTAAGAGGTTTAACGTGGTAGACATGAAGTAGGGAATAGGACTGCTAACTTCATCGTGTCAAATAAGTTGTTACAGTAACTACCACTGTAAGACCACATGAAAGTTTAAGTACAGGCTATGTGCACACGAACCAGCTGTCACAAAATGGCTTCAGTCTACTTAAGGAGCTGAAAGAGACATGATACTGATGAATATAGTTAGTAACCATGCTAATTATCATTTCCTTTACGTTAATCCCATAATTTCCTTCAAGTTAATCCCATCATTTCCTTCACGTTAGTCCCATCATTTTCTTCACGTTAATCCCATCATTTCCTTCACGAAATTCTCATCATTTCCTTCACGTTAGTCTCATCACTTCCTTCACCTACGTTTCATCAGTTCCTTCACGTAAGTCCCATCATTTCCTTCACTTTAGTCGCGTTATGTCCTTTACTTTAATCCCATTATTTCCTTCACTTTAGTCCCATCACTTCCTTCACGTTAGTCCAATCATTTCCTTCACGTTAGTCCCATCATTTCCTTCACGTTAGTCCCATCATTTCCTTCACTTTAGTCCCATCATTTCTTTCACTTTAGTCCCATCATTTCCTTCACGTTAGTCCCATCAATTCCTTCACGTTAGTCCCATCATTTCCTTTACTTTAGTCCCATAATTTCTTTCACTTTAGTCCCATCATTTCCTTCACGATAGTCCCATCATTTCCTTCACGTTAGTCCCATCATTTCCTTCACGTTAGTCCCATCGTTTCCTTCACTTTAGTCCCATCATTTCCTTCACGTTAGTCCCATTGTGACGAAATGGACGACCTTTATCGATTTTTGGTCCTCTCCGGCAGTATCGGTACATTTGTGGTACTGATTTTTATTATGTGCTGTCAATTATCGCACTTTGCGTTCTTTTCTTTCTTTCTTTCTTCTTTATTTTCTGCTAAGTAGCAGATATTTGATTTTATCCAATCACCCTGTAGGTGATAAATATCACATTTGCTTGACGCTGCCCAGATGTGTGGTTATAGGCGCGGCAGATTAACACGTACATCGGTCAGCGCTATCAGCTTAAATCTCCAATAAGACACGGGAGTTTGCGTACTCATACGACAGATAACGAGTTTACTGTCTGTGTGACACCTGTGGGCAGACAAGTGTGATATAATCGATTCCGGACACTTGGTTAAAAGTAATCATGGATTTATTTCATTTTAGACAATATGAGTCTACAAATGTGTTTGTGAGAGTGTATGCAAGGCATCATATTACCATATATGGGAGACGTGACCTTTTGCAAAAATTTTCCATGTAGGAAATATTTGTAAAGTGCCACACCTGACATGTTTGAAATGATTGGATCGTTCTGATTCGATTCATAACAACATTGAGGGGGAATATAGGCGGACCATTTCGCAGTTTTATCTCACTGTGAATTTCAGCTCGCCAAGACCTCAGACCTCGCCAGAGTGAAGACTAGATTCATAATTCCTATTTGTTAACCGGATCTTTTATTGGAGAACCAGATAAGACTTACAAAGCACAAGAAATCTCTTTCAAATTTTAATAAGGAACACCGGGACTCGGAAACTGAAAATACACGGAGTCAGAAGGGGCAATCTATTGTAAAATTAAAGACATCTCAGACGCGTATAAGAGAACAATTCGTCTCTTTTATTTATCTGAGCAAACAAGTCTATAGCCAGGATTGGCGTAAGTTGTGATTTACATTTCATATTTTATTACTAACATGTGAACTGACATATATGTATATATTACCATGTGAAGTTTAATGTGTGAAACTCGCTATTGGATGTCAAAGTGATTTGGGGCTGGCAACCTCAGTATCTAGAATGATGATTCATGAACCACCACTGCAAGGGCTGGTGATTGCTTTATTGATAGTTTCATAAAGAGAACTAAAAGCATAAAGTAGTTCCAGGTTCCTTATGGAGCAGGGAGGAAAAGATGAAAGAAATGATGTACATTCTAAGAATAATACTTACATTTTCAAAGCAGTGTAAATGTCTCTATAAACATATTCACTTTAAAATTAATGTAAGTTTTCAAGTTTTAAACCAGTGTAAATGTCTATGTGAAAATATTCATTTTAAATTAATAGAAGTTTCAAACTTTTCCATAAGTGTAAATATAAATGAAACATAAATTAATTTATATTGCGAACACTTTTCAAACAGTGGAGATGTAAATGTAAAACATATTATATCTGTACGTTTAACCTTTTCCTTTAAATGTAATATATTACCAGTTATTGGTTGGTACCAGCAGAAAGTACTATCTCTGGAACCAAGTGAAGGTTAGAAGTTGACTGACGTTTTGCGATTGGAACGCTCCATTAATAAGAGGGTCTTATAGACAGACGCATGAACCAAACTTAGCCGTTTCCTTGGAACGATTATCTGGGGAGCGTGCGGCGCCTGAAATCCTTTGTGAACACAGAAGACGAGCGAAAGCAGATAAGTGAAATGAACTGAGCCCAGCGAGAGAAAAAGACTCCATGGCAGCTAAGTGAATATATATGCTGCAAAAGTGATCCTTAAATTTAAATCAATTTTTAAATCGCCATGGTAAAAGATCCATTATTGATTGAATAGCTCTATTCATTTCATAAATATACTTTCAAATATTATTTTTAATCTGTTAAGAAAATTGATAAGTGATTAATTAAATTTTTGTTAGAAATATTGTAATGAAGTACATTTATTAGTAGAATTCGATTTAATGTTAATGTTTAAAGTTGAATTTAATTACATGGTTATGTAGAATCATCAAAGATGTTAAGATTAAGTTGTATTTATAGAAGTGTTGAATCGGATATAAAAATTTAAGATAATTAATATAAATTTTTAGATTTTTTATTTATATAATAAGTGTCATAGAGTAAAAATTGTAATGTAATTTAAAAAGTTTAGTTGGTAATTTTGGATATATATTACGACTTAGTAAAATATAGGTTGGGTAAACTGTTTTGTTATTATATTTTTTAATGTATAAGATATGTTATGTTATTAATTGTTTTGATATTGGTACAGAGAAATTACGATAATATTGTTATTGCAGATGTTTTCACTAGCATTGAGACACGTTCTAAATGTTTGAAATAAGGGTCCGTGTATAAGACCAGAACAAAGAAGATAGTTTTATTAAAACACATTCGTGTTAGTCCTGGCATTTGTGACATCATATCTTGGGAGTGGAAATGGTACTAATTCGGGAAAGTTATTGTTTTTAAAAATAGTTTGAAAAAGATTTATGATACCCCCCCCCCCCCCCCCCCCCCACCCCCCCCCCCCCCCCCCCCCCCCCCCCCCCCCCACCCCCCCCCCCCCCCCCCCCCCCCCCCCCCCCATGTTTTTTGGGTCTTATTTTTTTTTTTTTTTTTATTTGGCGTTTTTTTTTTGATATTGTTATTTTCAAAAATTTAATGAGATAATGATGAGTATTTTGTATTTTTTAAATTTTTTGAAAATTTGATTAATGAGTTTAGTTTTATTTCTAGGAGTTGTAAATCACATTGTTTGAGATAATTTTTAGTTGTTACTCTTAGACAGTGATACCTGGGAAGGTCAATATTATAAGGGTTATCATGATTAACTGTCCACCATCTACGTGAGAATAATATTGACGCAAATACCTTCTAGATGAGCTTTGTAGTGTGAGATGTTTAAGCGTATAGATTTCTATCTATTATTTTGGGATCATCGTAAAATTGGTCCAATGGTCTCTTGTTACAATAAGACTAGACTTTAATAGCTTTAATAATGAATATTGAACAGTTTTAGCTACTGTTGGACCACTAAACTGAAGAAACAAGTTAGGCAATACCGTCTTAGAGTGTAATTTAAATTTGTCACTGGGAGATTTATTCCACATTATCTTTCGTTCATGGCCAGGTCTCTCAACATTGATTGAAGTAAAGGTTGCCTATATTAGTGTTAAGATGGTGCTCGATAGTTACCTTCCTTTAGAATGGAGGATGAAGGGTCTGGCATGTGTTGAAATTGAATACAACATATATTTGTTCTCTAGTGATATTACCTTCTTAGTTGGGACGTTTGCTTTTAGGAATGATGCATTCGATCCACCTTTTTGCTATTATTATGGATTGACATAACTGATAATGCAAGATTATGAAAATGATTTGCATCTTGTACATAGGTACATTCGTAGTAAGTATTAAGATATAGGTCAGAGAGGAAATTACCTAAGAATAATAGACTATTGAATGTGCTGTTTACGCGATGCGTCATTGCAGTCAATTCATAGAAAGCTACATTTTGCTTTCGAGCCATGGCTTTTGGTTACCGTATTAATTATGGTCTAGAAAGACGTAGATGAACGTAATGATTTCTTACAGCTATTCAGGACTAAGATTGAAGTGCTTATGTATCCGGGGCATTTGTTGTATTTTGTATGAAAAATGAGCTCTTGAAACATGTGTTCATTTCCACGGTACGAGCGGGGGGGGGAAGTGTGGTCCGTTGGTGCGGCATATATGTGATGCGCTACAATTTGTCTAGAAGCCATTACCGCATCCAATGAATACTTCTAACCTATATCTTTCCGTGTGATTACTTACAGAGTCATCAAACACGATTATAGGGATTGACTAATGTATAGTTATAGACACAACATTCTCGTACTTACTTCTTATATGGCTACACACTATCGTAAGGCTTTGAATTAATAGGGGGTTCTTGATTCTGGGGTTCGTTTGGTTTATGAATGTAGTATAGGAGGATTGTAGTAGTTAGGATATAAGTGCCGCTTACGTACTGGACAGCCACAAGTATTAGGAATGTAATTGTAATACTGATTGCCATTTACGTCTATTAAGGATTGCCCAGGATTACTTGCTGTTGTACCTGATATTTCTGAGGAAGGTCATGATGTGAGATTGCTGTAGGGGGACTAGCACCTTTCGAGTTCTAGCATGAGTTTACTTACACATCTCAGAATCAGATGCATTTGGTCTCTGTCGATAGGAGCATGACGCCATTACTGTTACTAGATGGGCTTCTGTTGGGACCATTTGGGGGAGCATGTCACAACGACATTGACATATTCTAAATTGTTAATTTTAATAGAGTGAATTATTGATAACATATGATTGTTTATAGTACAATGCTATTGGTTAGAAGTTGCTGATTAATGATGGTCATAGTATCTGAAAGAGTGGTAGTTTTCTTGTTCCATGGAAGTTTAGAGGGTAGGTTGAGGTGTTTACATGTTAACGTGATTTGGTGTTTTGTGACAGCTCCCGTGAGATGTGAATGGGGACCAACATTGGGGTAACAACATAGGGTTGTATGTATTAGACATGTTGAGGTTATATCCCTGGAACGAGACAATCTAGGAAGATTTGTCAGCCTATTGTTTGGCAATTTAGTTAATTATCAGCGCATAATTCAGTGCTGTTTTGTAATGACGCTATAATCGCTTAGCCTTCTTTGAGTATTGATTTAAAAAAAAAATATGTTCCACATTGTTTTTTTATCGGGAGGAGGTGGTGATATGTTGCGTGATAAATTCTCGCAACATCGTTTTATTACAATATCTATTTTATAACGCAAGGGCAACAACTGCTTGAAATTTATAGTCACTTTTCTCGGTAAGCATTTGTCTTCTCGCGTTGGTATCGAATGCAGTTTAGTTTGAGCTGTGGTCATTTTGCGCTGGACTGCGCATGACTTGTCTTGCTTCGGGGTCGATCGGTTTCCGCCCACCACTAGTGGAGTGAGCGATTTGGAATGGCGAAAGAGATGCCTCGTTGAAGAGGGGATCTCCGCTATTTTTTTGTTCTGTCAGGGATGTGTAGTCCTCTTATGGATATTTCGTTTATTCGGGATAATACCTCTAGTGTATTTGCACATGCCGGGAGGCGTGATATTTCTGTATTTCTTGAAAGCTAGGTAAATTGACTTTTTCATTAACTCTATCGATTTTGGGTCGTGAGCGATTTCGATTCATAGCCTGTCTTCGAAAGTCGTCGTCACGAGATGTTTTTTCCCAGCTCACATGTCGCTGCATTGTACTGCATCGGTTGATGCATGTACCAAGGACCATTACTTGCTACTTTGTTAAATGAACTAGGTTTGGAAAACCTTTATTATCTAGAGGATATTTTTGAGACATTATTTATACTTCGGCAGACGTGTCTGTCTTGCTGAAGTCAAACTAAGGAGAGTGAACTGATCTCATACATCTGGTTATCTCCTGGCTGTTATAGAAAAGGATGAGTTTTTCACCTGACTACATTTACAGCACTATGAAATATAACATGCATCTGACTCATCATTGTAATGCTGTCTACCGTCTAATTGCGGGTATTGAGGTGTGTATTTGTATTGGTGATAATTGACTGTTTGATTATGTCCCTACATATCGCTAACCATTTTGGTCCACTGTGGCGTCCACAATAAATAATGAAGAAAAACGTCAACGGCTGTTTCAAGAATCATTGACTTTATACGTCGTGAGTTTACTGACGTCCTATGTGGATTGCCCTGTTATTTTTGTATGAACATTGTTTGACTGAACACATCTGCACACTACACAAAACCAGACATGCGGATACCATCCATCATCATATGGCATCACGCATCATTTGGTGGCCATAAGCTGGTTTGATTCTGGTACTAGCAAACACGGGGTCCCTTACCCACTTCATTTTCAACAAGAATTCATCAGCATCCTTCAAGAAATTAACATTCTTCAATACAGTCAACATCTTCAAAATTTGCAAAGTACTCGGCGTTGCCCGGTAAAAGTCAAAATTTCAACTTTTTACGGAAACAAGAATTTGACAGTACCCGGCGTTGTTACATGTTGCCGGATAACTCGGACTGCTGTTATCTTTTACGCAAGTCAAGCAAGTTGCTGCTGTCAAGGGTCCAGTGCTGTCGTTTTTTGTGAAGGTCAAGTGCCGGTTGAAACGGGTTGTTTTCTGAAGAAGGCCAAGTACCGAGATTCCAGCAACCTATGCGTTTGGATTAGAAGAGTTCAAGTGGCCGAAACTAAAACCTTACAACAAACAAGTATTATCGAAAGCTCCTTGTACCATCTTCGGTTATAGCAGTGGATGCAGTTAATATTATTCCATCATCGTTTGAGCTTCGCTCTTTATGACGTGTGATTGACAACCTTTTTTCACTACTGTTTCTCTACGAATTGAGAAGCCGTATAAGGAAAATGGCCTGTTTTGTATGGTAAAAACTGTGCCCTTATACTTTCAGCTAAGTCCTTCTGTGGTAATCCATCTCATGTCGATATGTTATATGTTTTTATATGTTATTCAGTACTAATTTATTAAGTTATATATTCAGCGGGTTACTAGCGTTGGGGTTGTGTCTCCCGGTTTGATTATGCCTCGTCATTAGAGGTCGTCCTAGGTGAGCGTTATTTGTCTTTCGGGTTTGCAAATTTTCAAGTACTGAATTTTGCTTATCGAACTTTTCTAGTTGCTATGTAATGTTTAGATAAGTGTGACATGTTTTAATTATGGTTATTCGGGAGGGAATTTGATTTTAGCATCCTTGTACGTTTAGTTTGGAGGAGTGTTGGTGTATAATTTGTTTGCTTACTCTTGTCTATAATTTAGTTTCTTATCAAACATGTGTTGTTTATACTCGTTCGTGGTGTCCCAATATTATTTGGTGTTTTAATTCTTTCGCAAAAAATCGTCATTTTTTGTTTGTGATATTTCATGATTTTCTGCTTTTATTTTTATGCGTGTTGCGGCTAACGTTTTTGAGTTAGATTGTTGCTTGAAAAGCTGTGCGATGGTTATTTACAGTGTGTTGGTGTTGACTATTGGTTGTAGTAGTTGTTTACATTTTCATTGTTTACATTCTTCAATGTTATTGTAATATTATTCCATTGTTTACATGTTTATTATTAATTTAGTTATTGATTATCTATGCTAATTGCACCCTGTTACTAATATCACTGAGTAGATATACATGTTTGTTTAAGAGTTTCGTGCCACTATTGGAATTAGTAAGTGCCACTTTGAGTGATCATGATAGTGATTGAAGGTGAGTTTGACATTATACACGTATTCTTTGATTGGAGACTTGAGTTACCCAGCCATAGTCTGGAGATATTTAGATATGTGGTATAGAATAACAAGTGCATTAGTTAAGACTTGTTTAGCATCTTTATGTTTGAAAATAATTTTATTGTTTAATTTTGTTAGGTTTGGGACTCTTTTTGTTAAGTACAACATTTCAGGGATACATTTGAGGCACTTTTATTGAAGCGAGGGTACATGGACTTGCTTGGAAG